>VMDR010015528.1:0-22213 GCA_007922815.1 Macrotus californicus | reverse complement strand
AGAGAAAAGGAGACAGTAACCTACAAAGGAGAGCCCATCAGACTGTCAGCTGATTTCTCAAAAGAAACCTTACAGGCAAGAAGGGGCAGGAAAGAAGTATTCCAAGTCATGAAAGGCAAGGACCTACATCCAAAATTACTCTATCCAGCAAAGCTATCATTTAGAATGGAAGGGCAGATAAAGTGCTTCCCAATAAGGTCAAGTTCAAGGAGTTTATCATCACCAAACCCTTATTATATGAAATGTTAAAGGGACTTACCTAAGAAAAAGAAGATCAAAAATAGGAACAGTAAAATGACAACAAACTCATAGTTATTAACAGCTGAACGTAAAACAAAAACAAAAACAAAAACAAATTAAGCAAACAACTAGAACAGGAACAGAATCACAGAAATGGAGATCACATGGAGGGTTATTATCAGGAGGGTGGGTGGGGAGAGAGGGGGAAAAGGTACAGGGAATAAGAAGCATAAATGGTAGGTAGAAGATACACAGGGGGAGGTTAAGAATAGTATAGGAAATGTAGAAGACAAAGAACTCATATATATGACCCATGGACATGAACTAAAGAGAGGGAATGTGAGTGGGAGGGTGTGTGCAGGGCGGAGGGGAATAAAGGGGGGGGGATGGGACAACTATAATAGCATAATCAATAAAATGTATTTAAAAATAAAAATAAATTAATTAATAAAATAAATAAAAGGTAAAAATATTAAGAAGAAATGAAAACACATTTATTTAATAACACTCCCAACTGGCAAGGGTATGAGGGACAACTTCTCTTACACACTGGTACAGTGGACATTTTAGGAAGAGCAGTTTGCAAACTCATTAAATTACCAGGACACCTACATTTTTTTTGGCCTGGAAATTCTATTTCTATGCATTTATCCTACAGATAGTATTGCACATCAGAAAAGGGACCTATAAAAATATTTATTGCAGCATTGTTTATAATGGCAAAATATGGAAAACGGAGTGAATCCTCTCTGCTCAAAGGGTGGTCAGTGGACCAGAAGAGCTTGTCAAAATACAGAGTGTCAGGTCCCACCCTGGACCTACTGAATCAGTACCTGCATTTCAACATCACCAGAGATGCTTGAGAAACATATGTCTAAAAATCCACCAGTAGGAAGCTGACTGAATGAATAAATGGTAGTAGATCCATAAAATGAAATTTTACACACACTCATTAAAAATGGACCTCTCTATGTACCAGTATAGAACAGTCTACAAGATACACTGTAAAGTGGAAAACCAAAAAGCCCATGGAGCAGAACAGCACTGGGATATGCTACCTTTGGCACAGGAGAAAAATGTTATTTTCAAAATGTGTAATGCAGCCGCAGCCTAATTGGTGACCTAATTGCTCACTCAGATTCTACTCTTGCCCCAGTTAGGTCAGCATTCTTCCTCCTTCTCATTCCCTGGTGAGCGTGATCAGCACTGACCATGCATTTTCTTCTTACCCAGCTCCTGGGGAGGTGGTTAAAGAAAGGAACTGGGAAGGAAGTAGTTCCATTGTCCCTAAGCCCCACGAAAAAAAATAAATGGGGAAAAATAAAGCAACACCCCAAAGCAGCATATATTTCACAGCCTTGTCTGATGCCACATGGGAATCAGAAGTGGGATGACTGAATAGGTCAGAGCCCTCCCCCAACTCTTCTCTTCTCTTCTCTTCTCTCTCTCTCTCTCTCTCTCTCGCATACACACGCTCTCTCTCTAACATCCTCTGCATTCACCCAGACTGTGTGTCCCGATCCCTCCCCACACCCATTCAAACTACATCCACACCCACAAAGGAGGCGCAGTAGTAGCCCTGCCTGCCCTACAGAAAGCTGCATGTCAAAGTGGGTATTTGTCACTTGCAATTACCTTCAATACAGTCATTTTGTACAATAAATGACACACTAATAGCCCCTAAGAGCTGACTCAGAGGCAGATATTGATTAGGCCATTCTGTGCAAGGCTGAGCTCTGAGGCCAGTGAGCCATCCCCTTCTGACAGACAGAGGGAGGAAGGAGGGTAAAGAGTGATTAATGGCACCATTTACTCCCCGTTTTAGCCAAGTGATTGGCAGGAAGGAAAGGTAAAGTGCCCAGGACACCACACCCAGGCCTGACAATCAATGCCATGGACCCGTTTGTGCCTGCTCCCCAGCAGCCCACACCTTGCCTGCAGGTGAGAGAAAACTTTACTGGGAGTCTGAGAAAGCAAGTTCCCTACCCTTTTGGTCTGTCATGATGTCCAGGTCATCCGTTGCTGTGTAACAAACCACCGTAAACTAAGTGGCATAAAACAAAAATTACGTTATTATGCTCAGAGATTCTATGGGTCAGGAATTTGGACAGGGAACAGTGAGAATGGATTATCTCTGCTCTATGAAATCTGGGACCTTCTCTGAGAAAGTCAAACAGCTGTGGTTGACGTGAACACCTAGGGACTGAGTCATCTGGAGTTTCTTCACTCTGTGTCTGGTACCTGGACTTGGAAGAGTTGAAGGCTGGGCTCAGCTGAGACTTCCAACCAGGTGCCTATTCGGGGCTTCTCCATCTGGCTTGGGCTTCTCACAGCCTGTTAGCTGGGTTCCAAGAAACAGTGCCCCCGGAGAAAACATCCAGGGAGTGACTGTTCCAAGAGAACCAAGCAGAAGCTACGTGCCCTTTTATGACCTCAAAAGCCTCATAACATCACTGCCTCTGGTATTCTATGGGCCAGAGAGGTCACCAGTCATCACACACAGACTCAAGGGGAGGGAGCATGGACTCCACCTCTCAAAGGAAGGAGTGGCTAAGAAATTGAGGCCATTTTTTTTAGACTTTATTTTTTTCTAGAGCAGTTTTAGGTTCACAGCAAAATTGACGGGCATGTGTGGAGATTCCCTATATACCCCTTGCCTCACATATGCATAGCCTCTCCCCTAAAAACATCCTTCACCAGAGCAGCATGTAAGTTATTGATGAAAACCCTAAATTGACAGATCATACTCACCCAAAGTGATGGTTTACACTAGCATTCACTTTGTTGTTGCACATTCTGAGCCTGGACAAATGTATAATGATATGTATCCACCATGCCAGTACCATACAGAGTAGTTTCATGGCCCTAAAATCCCCTGTGCCCCACCTAGTCATCCCTCCCCTCCCTACCTCCTAATCTTACTGTCTCCATAGTTTTGCCTTTGCTAGAATGTTATATAGTTGGACTCATATAGTATGTAGTCCTTTCAGATTGGTTTCTTTCACTTATTAATTTGCATTTAAGGTTCCTTCATGTCTTTTCATGGTTTGATAGCTCATTTCTTTTTAGCACTGAACAATATTCTGTTGTCTGGATGTACCGCAGTTTATTTTTCCATTCACCTACTGAAAAAATACCTTGGCAACTTAAAACTTTTGGCAATTATGAATAAAGCTGCTATAAACATGCATAGGCAGAATTTTGTGTGGTCATTTCTTTTAACCACCAAGTATGGGATCTTGTAAAAGATACCCTTCTGGAACAGCTATGTAAGTTATTTGAGACTCTAAAGAAATAGGGCAGAGACCTAAAGTATAATCTGAAGATTTCAAAAGGTTGAGTCAGCCTAATCCTCTCCTTGAAGTAATCATATCTGGATCCAAGTCTCCGTGTGGCTTCTAAGCTTATAAACTCAAGAAGCCTCCGTTTTCTCTTCTGTAAAAGGGAATAACAGAACTTTCTCTTCCTACATAGAGGTTGTTAAAATAACTTAAAAATGCACTTGAAAGCACCACAAGATAGGTGGCTATTATTGTGTTCAAAGAAGGATTTGTTGTCAACATTTTGGCCAAGGGAATTCAACAGGGCATTCAATCTGGGTGGGCCTATTCAGTGGGGTAGGGCCGGGGCAGAGCTGGCAGGAATGGGGAGGCAGACAGATCTGGTGACAAGTGGGTCTGGCCTGTCATTAGGGCTCCTGGGCTTTGGTATCTAGAAAGCAAGAGCATCACTTTCCTCTCTGAATTCCAGCATCTTAAAGGTGGACATGTAAGCTTCTGGGGACAAATCATGTGCCCTGCTCCCAAGAGAAGGACTTGTCTTGGGTGGCAATCTCTTTTGAGAGAGCAAGATCAGGACAGGGCAGAGATGCAGATAAAAATGGGCCACTGGAGAACTTAGAAAGGAAGACGTTGAATGGTTTTGCAGTTTGGGACCAAATAAAGCAGTAGATGCAGGTGAGCTCCTGGAAGCATCTTATCTGCTGAGTAAGTGAGGCCTGAGCTGGTTAGACCTAAATATCACTCATCCCCACTTCCATGCTGAGAACTATGGCGGGCAGAGTTGGAAGGGTTCTGTCACTTGGTTAGTCCTTTCCCTTTTGGTTAGCACTACTTATTAGAAAATTCTCTATTGAACCAAAACTCCTCTTTGAACCTTCTCTGACCACCCCACCTTACACCTGGCCCCAGGCAGAGTCAAAGAGCCCTATTCTACCCCACAGTGAATGCCAGCCCTGGGCATTTCTGACACGATATTGCTTGTACTTTGTAACAATAGAAACCAGTTCACCATTGCCTAGGATTACCTGTGGGATTCAGAGCTCTAAACAAAATACATTCCTCATTGCTCCATGCTCCATCTGCTGGGAATATACAGCACACACTTGATTCTTCTCTCCTCCAGCAGCCCTTCCAAAAATGCACTCTTTCTCCAGGCTAACCAGCCCCTCTTCCTGCCAGTCTGGCTTCAAGGCCTCTTCCCTTCTGACCCACCTCCATCTCAAACTCCACATCATCTCATGCATGGGTTTTGACATAGTGCACTTGGGATACTGTGTCTTACTACAGCCCAAGCTCCCTCTGTGTGCTGCACTCCCATGGCCAACCCACCTACTGACTTCAGCCCTCAACTGGAGCTGGACCAGGAAGCAGAATCCTGTAATAAGAAGGCTGAAAGGGGTGCTGATTATCTCTGTGACCTTGGTCAGTCACTTTGGCTCTCAGGACTCAGTTTCCTCATCATGAAAATCCTTTCTAGCTCTAAGGTTTGATGAAGCCAATAAATGTAAGACTTTTCCTCCATTTGACACACTTTTATCAATCATACGCAATGTGCCTGATCTGGGCTGGATGCTGGGATTTGATGCAAACCAGAGATGGTGCATGAAAAGAGAAACATCCTTTACCTCTCCTGCACCATGCTCCTGCCAACTCCTAGAAGAGGAACCTATATGTACTTATAAGTACTGGTGTTGAATTAACTAAACAAGGAGGCCTTTAGAGTGAGGTGGCTTTAATGCCTTAGTAGCCTACTGTTAAAGAGAAAAATCACATGCCCAAAATGGAGTCACTTGTGCTAAAGCCCATGATACAGAACCTAGAGTTAATGCCTGACCTAACTGCAGTTTCAACCTTCTCCAGGAATGTAATCTTAATAGGTCAGTCTGGAATTATCTGGTCAGTATCAATGAGGTAATCTGTCACCAGAGCCCTCTCCATCCCCCAGAGGAAGCTGAGACAATCTGCCTCACAAGACCCTCACCTTCCCCTACGGGAAGATACCCTTGCCTGAAATAATCATTTCTTTTCTTTTGTTAATAACTTTCTTGTCCCACTCAGCTTCTGCCTGTAGAAGCCTTTCACACAGTAGTTTCTCAGGGCTCCTCTCTGCTTGCTGGATGGGATGCTGTCCAATTAATAAATTGCTCATTAAAGACAATTAGATCTTCAAATTTAATTTTTGTTCCTTAAAGCTTCTAAGCAAACCAAAATCTAGGTCTATAATGCCTCAAGTTTAAGAAATCAAACCTAAGGACCAACGATCACAAACAGCCAACTATAATGCAACTGCTTAAGCAATAGCCAACCAAATTATTTCCTTGCTTTGCTTCCACCTCTTCTCTATAAAAAGTCTTGCCCAAAGCTCTCATTGGTGGAGCACTCCTAACCACTTCTGGCTGGACGCTATCCAATTCCAATCAACTTTTGCTCAAATAAACTTAAACTTTTTCACATTCCTCAGTTTTCCTTTTAACAATGAACAGGCACTTGCTCCCCACCTTCTCTCACTTATTCTGTCCTCAGAAGCAGTGACTATCTGATTTTTCAGACTGGGAAAGCAGTCCGGCAGATCTGTGTGTGTTTGGAGATTCCCGTGGCGATTCAGGCACACACCCCTCCTTCCTCCATTCAGTAAGACCTCTGAGGGGCTTGCCTACACCTGAGGCCTGCACATGTCCTGCTGTGCTGCTGTGACAGGAGGGCAGACTCATCCCTGGAGGGAAGGGGTAGAGAGTTTATTATGTTTTGAGGTCAAGTCACTCTCTTCAATCCAGCTTCATTAACAATAAAAAGCCTAATAATAATAAAGAAAAGCCTAATAATAATAAAGAACCTAGCAAACTCTTGTGCTTATTTCCCAGTTCGTAGCTGTCATCCCTAAACCATTCCCCAACTCCAAAAGCCTCATTTACCTAGAATGCAGGCTGATGGGGCAGCTGTAATCTAGTATAGCCAATGGATGTTAGGGATCAGCCCACACTGCTATGGGAACACACTGAAGCCTCCCCAGCCCAGTCTAGAGGCTTCTTGGAGGAAAGGATACCCAAGAAACTAGAGGGAAAGTGGGAGCTCAGCAGGGGACAAGGAGGATATGCCAGGGACAGCTATGTGGTACCCACTCAGGAGGAGTACCCAGAAGGAGCAGTGTGTCCTGCATCTGGTTGTACGATGAAGAAAGTACTTGACAAGGGCAAGCCTGGATGGAAGCAGGCAGGCCAGTCAGGAGGCTGTCACCATGACCCAGTGTGAGCAGATGGTGGCGTGGGAAGGGGAGAATTGTGGAGGGATTTGAGGCATAGTCAGGAGGCAAGTGTGTGACTGTGACTGATTTGAGGAGGGGGTGAAGGACCGAGGGGAGGTGGGACAACTAGCAGGTTCTAACCCTGGGATACCCTTCATACCTGGCTGGACTTTTAGAGGAGAAAAGGTAAAGGGAGAGGGGAGGTAGGAGTAGCACCCTGATGCTGAAGGCGTGTTTATATCACCTCGTAATGTTCCCCTAATTAATACATGGGAGGCTGTGTCACCATTTCACTCTGCTGATTTGCCTCCTGAGACAAAAGGAAATTGGAATTAAGAGGAGACAATGGAATTGCCAGCAGGATTATTAGCTTCATTAGCTTCAACTTTCATTGAAGTTAATGAAAGGAGTGGGAGGGGAGGGAGGGGAGAGCCTGGGGGAGCTGTGACTCAGGCTGGGAGCAGCGGGGGAGGAGGGGGACTGGGAGAATCGTGGCTGAAAGGAATCTCTGCCCTTCTCAGCTCCAGAGGTCCTGGGGGTGCACCAAAGTTGCGGGATCTCTAGGGGGCAGGATCTCGTGAGAAGAAGACAGGGGTAGGAGTAGGAGGGAGATGTGCCCAAGCAAAGGGAGGGCAGCAAGGTGACAGAGGGGCTGCAAGGGGGAGTGGGGTACAGAGGAGCCTTTTTGAGGGTGTCTGGGTGGCGGGCAGTCCCAGATCCTAACCCTCCTGGTGGAATCAGAGTCCAGCTGCCCTTTAGGGGTGGATAAAGAAGTTGCATTTCTCCAAAAGGGGCCCAACTGACGCTCCAACTCCTCTCATTAGCAAGACCCAGCTCAGCCCTCTACCCTAGGTACTGAGACACAAAGGCCAGATCTCAGGATTCAGTTCAAGCCCCTAAAAGTTAAAAAAATATGCCATGGATGGAGAAAGCAGAGATAATTACGGCCCAAGCCAAAAGAAAAGCTGCATGTCTGGGCACATCAAGGAGCATGTGTGCATGCATGCATGCATGCACACATGCTCGCTCACATGCTCACTACAGCCCACATGGGTCAACCAACCCACATGAGCACATACAACCAAACTCAAATGCACACAGGCACACATGTGCACTCACACTTGCACACTCACCAAACCTTCAGAAGTTCTAACTCTTATTTTGATATGACTATCTCCTTTGCAAACCCATTCACAGACCAGCTCCCCTTCCCAGTAGTCTGGGCTGGATTTGCTGCCCCAGACATGCAGCTGGTATCCATCCCATTTTGTTTATACACACTGCATTACTTAGACGGGAGGTAGGGGTACATGGTCACTCCAGCAGGGTTGCCAGGACAACTGGGGCTCTACCCTGCACAGCTAAGCCCCAGCCCGCCCTCTCTACAGAAATAAGGAGATAAGGCACTCAGAAAACACGTTGCAGTTTCATTTCCAGGGTGAGTTTTTTCTTATATGCAGCTCATGAGTCACTAGATTAGCACCTTTCCAATTCCTGGGAGGCAAAAACCCAATTATCATCTAAAGGTTTATTAAACCTTCCTGCAGAATGACGGCTCTATTCTTGTTGAAAGCAGCAGCCAGTCTCACAGAGAGCTGCAGAGCTCAGCAAGCTGGGAGCCCAGCATTCCAGGTAACTTCATGTCCTTGTTTCAAAAGTGAACTTTAAAGAACTCACATCACAGCCTCAGCAGCACCTCACACCTTCAGTGAGACATGGTGGGACAGACAGCCCAAATGGGGAGACTGGAAGGGCTAGGGAGATCATCCCAGGAAGCTGCACCCACGGCCTTGCACTGCTCCAGGTCCACAGCATGGAAGGTTCTGTCACAGCTAAACAAGACTGCATGCCTCATAGGCTTCTAGGATATGCTGGGAAGATTTGATGGACTCTTTGGGAGGTCTTTGGGACTGAGGCAGTCAGCCTCACAGGCAAGTGGCCCTGTCCAGTTTGGGTTAGAGAAATACTTGAAGATGTCAGACCTGTCACAATCAAGGGCTGCCACACACCTTAATGAGCTATGCACACTATGGGCAATGGGCTGAGCAGGAACCTGCATCTGAAATCACCATATCCTTGTTATGTGACAGTGGACCACTAAGGGCCCTCTCAGAGCATTCATTTTCTCAGCTGTAAACTAAGCAGAGTGCTGATAAACTCCCTTCTAGCTATAACGTACAGTTTTCTCAGTGGATCCATTAAAACTGCCAGCTGCATCCAGCCGGCAGCTTCAGCTAGACATCTCAGCTGTGCAGGGAGCCTGCTTCTTCCCCGTTACCTTGATGCCCACGTCTCACCAGCCTTGTCCCCATGATCCTCCTGGATCCCAGGGACAATCAAACAAATATATTTGACAACTATTGTGTGCCTGGCACCATGCAAAATACCAGGTAGATTAGGTGAATAATGACAGCCATCAGCACCCTTTGTAGAGTGCTTACAATGAGCCAGGAACTGTATATAGATTGTCCCATTATCTCCTCCCACGGAAGAAGTTGATCCTCCCACGGAAGAAGTTAGTCGGTTGATCACGGAAGAAGGTGTTGCTTTCTTCATGTTACAAATGAAGAAACTGAGCCCCGGAGGGTTCAAATAATCTGACCAGCAGAATTCATGGTGGAGTTTGGATTAAAATCTGTGCCCTTATCCATACGATATATCACCTCCCAGTATATAAATCGCAGGTCATGGCCTTTAAAAATCTGACTGGCAGCCCACTGTGACTGCAGCTTTTCTCAGACTTCCTCCTGCCCATCTAGTGGTGGCCAGCTCCAGACTGTGTTTCCCTGGGAGTGAGGGACTTCCTGCGTATCTGGCTCCCGGAGACAAGGAGCGCTCAGCCTCACACAGGATGCATCCTCTGTGTAAGAAGGAATGTCTGTGTGGTGAGGAAGGGGAATGTGATCCCTTGTCATTTTCCTCCCAAAGCTAAAAATTCTGCAAGGTCAGCTCAAAAAGTTTGCAAGATAACCAAAGGACAGAAGTGGGAGGGGTTATAGGCTAGTGGGACAGCTGAGCCCTAGACCTTTGGAGGTCCCAGTTTACCCCACTTTACTCCAGTTTATTATTCCAGTCTTGGTGCAGTGTTGTCCTTTTGCCTTGAGGATTGGTGTTTGTCCTTTAGCAACCTACTTTTACACTTTAAGCAGTAGGATGCAGCTGATTATGTCTTTTTCCCCCTTCTAATCCATTGCCAAGTTCTATGCTGGAATCAGGAACCCCAGCCTATCTCTGCTGTCACCAGTGTCTTTCATGCTCTGTTCAAGTTCTTTGTGGGGTCAATGGACATGCCCCCCCCCCACCTCCCATGACAGGGCTGGCCAGAAGGAATGTGTATTGTTTTGGGAATGGATTGTAACTCCCTCCTTATCTCCTTTTGGAAGCACCTTCTTGTCCTGTATGACTGCTTCTTGACCCTTTTACACACTGAGATAATGCAGCTTAGAGGCATGTGCCTCCTTTGTCTGGGACTCCTTATAACAAGCCTCAGACTGGACAAGGTGCAGTGTCTCTCACACCGACCTGCCACCATCGGTGCACTCCCCTGTAATGTGAGTAATAAATGTCATGTCCACATTGGCTAGTCCAACCGGTGGTTTTTTCGGAATACCATGAACACATAAGCAGCTCCCCAGTTTGGATTTGGAGCTCCTGTGTTACATTATTCATGAGCTCCAGGCCAGTGGGCCTGTTCTCCAGCAACACAGCCAACATCACTTTCCAGACCAGTGCTGGAGACATGCAAGGGGATATTAAGTTATTCAACAGAGAATGAGGCCAACGGTTACATTCCTTAGGCAGTGTTTCAGCAATGAAATTCCTCTTTCCAGAGACACAAATAAAACCTCCAGGATGTACAATGGCAAGAGCTTTCAATATTTTTCTGAGCTAGTTTTCACTCAGACAAAAGGATCGTTTATTGTTATTGACATTCACTTACTATTCACTTACTTCTTACAAATAGTCCGACTCTATTAAGGAGATCAGAAATGGCATCAGCACTTACCACATCGGTTGTTAGGGTATTTTTTCTGTAAGCAACACCGTCTGTAGCTCACTGGATATCAATGGCATAATCAGAATTAGTTGCATTTTTTAATTAGAACGTTTAATATTCTCCCAACTGTTCCTTTAAAGTCATTTGAGCTTAAACATGTCTACTGAAGAATAAAAGATTTCCATAAATATTGCAGTAAAAAATGTAATCACACTTCAGTTGCCCCATGGATTTATTTGCATTAACCGAGAAGTTCTATTCTGGAATGCCTATCTCAGCTTCTCAGCTCTTTCTTAGACCATTAATTAACTAAAATAACATATTGCTACTTGACATGCTACTTGACAGGCCTCAGATTCTAGTTTCAAGGAAACCTGCAACATCATCCAAGGAGACAGGCCCAGCCTAGAGAGGGGGTGTTACACAGCCCATCCTGGCTGAACTGGACTGTCTGTTGTGAACTAGTACTAATAATATGAAATAATCATGTAAGGACACTTTACAACTTACCAGGAATTGTGCTGAGTGCTTATATAAATTATCCGATGTATTTCTCCCGTCAGCTCTGGGAGGAATGTGTTATTATCCCAGTTGTACTGGTGAGAAATTTGAGCACAGGAAAGTTACATAATTTGCTCAAAGACACAGCATGAGTAAATGACAAAGCTGGGGTTCAAACTGGTTTATTCCAGCGGGTGGCCATCCATTTTTGCCTTCCAATTTATACCACTAAACAGGTCTATAAAGGACTGCATACTGGGTAATACCATCATCCTTCCCAAATGGTTTCAGGTCCCTGGTAATCACCCAATGGTTATTCTTTGGAGAAAGTGTGCTCGTGGAAGGTACCCTGTAAGCAAAACCCATGGAGGCTGCTTCGAGCACCACCCACCTCCTTTATCAACCACTCCAGCCACTCTGATCACCTCTCCCTGCCCACAGACCACAGAATCTTAGATTACTAGAGTTGGGAGGGCCCTTAAATATTGTGTAGTTAAACCTCTAGAGAGGTTTAGGCTACTTGTCAGAGAACACACAGCTAGTTAACATCAGAGCATATTCCAGACACTAGATCTGGTTATTTTTGTCGAATAAATTGGGTCCTTCCTCTACCATCCCATTCAGACATTTGCCCCTCAAATGCATCTCCCATGCATAATTCATCTGACCTCTTATTAAGTTCTATCTCAAAGGCCTATATAAGTTTAAAATTCTAGGGCTTTGACTATATTTTCAGATTGCACAAAATCAGTGACAAAGCAAGTTGCACTTGCTTTCAACCACTGTATAAAATAGCATTTCCTCTGCTATCCCTTCGTTGAACTTAAAAGTTCAGACCCCATGTCAAATCTCCACCATCTCAGACTCTGTTCTAACACAAGACCCTCCTCATCTCTGAGTCATCTTCAAGGCCTTTTCCTACCTCTTTTCTACCTTTGAGATGTCTTTTTAGGGTGTGGTGCTCTGAATTTTAAGTAGTCTCCCTGTCTGGAAGAGAGTTTGCCATTAATCTCTCTCACTCTCTCTGCTCTTGGAACCCTGAGCCCTAGAACTAGTCATACCTTGGTTAAGCTCATTCACCACACTAAGATCTGCAAAGGCAATTTCTATGGGGCACTCAGGAAACTTCAAGCCCTCCATTCTCTTCTGGAGTCCCCCTGTCAGCATCCAAAATTCCTTTGTCCAAGATGGGGTCAGACCCTCTCTGACAGGCCCTTTGAGCTCCAAATTTCCTCATCTGTGTAGTGAAGGACATAATTTCCAAGGTCCCTTAAACTACCTGTGTGGCTTTTGACAAATGACTCTCCAAGTCTCGGTTCTCTCATCTGTATAATGGGTATAATAATATAGTTCAATATTTATATAAGCATAATGTTTAACACAGAGTAAGCTTCAATAAATGTTAGCCATTATATTATTATTTTAATATTATCTGAGGGAAGGTTTTGTAAAAAGACAGGAAAAAATGAACAAAAGGCCAGAGGTAGGGCCTATGTGCAAGAGTGGACCAGAATCTGCCTGAGGCAAGCCTCTGAGAAGCCTGGGCAGGGTGCCTCCTACCAATGGGCTGATCTCAGCCATCACTCTGAGAGTAGGGCCAGGGCCTGGGAAAGATCTCACTGAGGACAGTAAGTTATCCTGTTTGGGAAGCTAGATGTCCTTCCACCCAGCCAGGACTTTGTAACTATTATGGGCTGAATTGTGTTCCTCCAAAAATTGTGTGTTGAAGTCCAAACATCTGGTACCTCAGAATGTGACTATATTTGGGGATAGGGCCTTTAAAGAGCTAACTAGGGTAAAATGGGGTTGTTAGGGTGGACCGTAATCCAATATGGCTAGTGTACTTACAAGAAGATACTAAGACACAGACAGAGATACAAGACATTTGTACGCATAGGGAGATGATCAAGCGAGGACACAGTGGGAAGACTGCAGGCAAGGAGGGAGGCCCCTGGAGAAACCAGTCCTGCCAACACCTTGATCTTGGACTTCCAGGCTTCAGAACTGTGAGAAAAGAAGTCTTTTTCGTATTTTGTATAAATCCCCAGTCTAAACTATTTGTTATGGCAGTCCCAACAGAAAAGTGCAGAGTGCCTTTCTAAAGAGAATAACTTGCTGAAGATCTGGTGTGGCTGAGAGACGAGCTGGGACCTGCAAACTCGCAGTCCTGATGCAGTTGCTGCTATGTGAGCCCCCCTTCCTCTTTATTTTTCTTATCCTGCTCTTTATCCAGAAAGCTCCAGGGCCCCTCAGGGAGCTGTGGGGGTGGGGGTGGAGGGGGGTCTACAAATAACAGAAACCAGAAAATCAGCATTCTTGTTTAGAAGTGCAGATCCGCCCCTGGAAGTTGAAGTATTTGCAGCAGCCAGGTTGTCTATCCTGAAGCTTCAGACATTGGACTAGGCTGATTAAGAAAGCGTGGCCTCCAACCTATCTTATGGTGCTCAGACTAATAAGCAGAGGCCTCATTACTACTAGCCTTCTCCCAGGCCCACGTGTGCAGCAAAAGGGGCTAGACTAGAGGAGAAAGCCCCAACCAGGGAGATAAATGTTATAAATGCTCATGTGGTCTTTCCTCATATAAGGACTGAGTCCCTTGACTGTCTGTCCTCATCTACTAAATGAGGTACTCATCCCTGCCTTGTTAGCTTGGGGTAAGAGTAAGCATGCGTTATTTCTGCAGCTGATGAGGGCTGTCGAAATTGTTGTGTAATTACTCTCTGCAAGAATGCATGGTTGGTAAACCAGAAGAACACTAGCAAAACCAAGCAGCAGGCTGAGAAAGGATTCAGGGACTTGGGGGCTAGAGAAACTCAGCAGGTATTAAATGAAGTTGCAATTGGTTGTTAGGGGCCAGAGACGGATTCTGGGCAAGCAGAGCAGGCTCTAGGGCCAAGAGATTTTATAACATCTACTCTTCTCTAGTTCCCATTCCTAAAGAGCCTGAAGTTTTTGGAGAAGCTAGAGATTTTATTTGGACTAGTCTCCGATGAAAATTATCATTATGGTGCCATGTTTTTAGAGAAAATTATCATTAAAGTGCCATATTCTCCACGATGGCCACCTTGGATGAGATGCAGGTGATGAAGTCAGGCTGGTGTGTGGGAGAGCTGGAGGACTGGGTGATAAATGATTTATGGTCATAACGGTTGGATCCAAGACTAGCCCGGGATGCAGCCACCATACAATCTTGTCCTCCATCCAAAAACGTACCAAGGCAGTCAGCTAAAACCTTCAGAAGGGAGCAAGCACAGAGAGAACAGTAAATTAGAAATGAGCTTGTTTCTTTGCAGTTGTCTAGCAAAAAACCTTGAGGAAGAAACAGATTGAAACTCTGCAAGAGGGTTTTCCCCCACCTTCCCCCCCCCCCAAAAAAAAAGGACAACCATATGCCTATCTCTCAGAACCTTTTCTCTCAAAGGGGAGAGAGGGAGGGGGAAAGACAGCCCCAAGAGGAAAATCATCCTCGACTAATCTTGCTTTTTAACAGCTTTATTGAGCTGTAATTAAAGTGTAAGATACTGCACAAAATTAAAGCGCACAACCTGATGAATTTTGACATATGCATGCACCAGTGAACCATCACCAGAATCAAGACAGCAAACACTTCCATCATATCCAAAATTCCCTTGTGCCCCTTTGTAATCCACCCTTCCTTCTGCCCCCATCTTCAGGCAAGCACTTTCTGTCTTATGTGCTTTCTGTCACTATAAATCAGTTTGCTTTTCCTAGAATTTCATATGAATGAAACTATACAGTATGTACTCTACATCAGTAGTTTATTCTTGCTCTTACTGTACAAAATCCCATTATATGGACACACCACAATTTGTTTATTCATCTACCTTTTAATGGCCATTTGGGTGGCTTCCAATTTTTGGCAACTGCAAAAATATAAAAGATACATAAAGCTGCTACAAACATGACAGAGGGTGAAAAAGCAGGCCAGTCTTTGACTACTGCTGGACCAGGTCAGGGCTGGTCTCTTCCATCCACAACTGTAAAGCCTTTCAAGGTCTTTCACTTGCATGACCTCATTAGATATTCAAAACAACCCTATAAGGTAGGTGAGGTCAGTTTTAGGCACCATTTAAATGAGTGAGAACATGCCGTTCACCTGCTGTGTTCAGGCACTGTGTTAAGTGCTGTGGGGTTTAGAAAGTATGCAAGACAGGCCCTGAAGGATCTTACAACCTAGTACTTGGTAGGTGAGAAAATTGAAGTTCCTTGCTCAGGGACACACAACTGAGAAGTGGCAGAGTGGGAAGCAGAGCCCAGGTAGTCAAGCTCCTTGTCCAGTGTTCCCTCCATATACGTGCTGTTTCTTGTGAGTCACTGGTTTTCAGGAACCCCATCAGAATTGGATGTTCACCAGGAGGCAAAAGAAGCAGGGAGAGGGAAGGGAATCAGTAACATGTATGGAAATTGCCTTGACCCTTGGTTCAACATTTATCTGTGAGGAGGGAATGGTGAGGAAGGTGACCTACTCAAGCTGACTCAGGGCTTTTCCATCCTGTGTTATTTTGTAGACTAAACCCTTTGAAGATCAGTGTTCTGTTTTAGGAGAAATTCCTTTCCTCCTGTATCCACCATGTTGTGGTGGACCTTGCAGGTGGCCAAGTCTGGAGAGACCTCCCTGGTAGCTTAGCTGGCCCTCGTTCCCCAGAGTCCATGGGCACCAGAGCTGGGAAGAGAAGGGAAACATGGAAGAAGTCTTAAGCCCTGCAGGGACAACATACAAGACTTCCATACATGAATTTAGTACCTCATTCCTTTTTGTGGCTAAACAATATTCCATTATATAGATATCCTGATGTTGTTTATCTGTTTCCCAGCTGGTGGATATTTGGGTTGTTTCTACATTTTGCTTATGATGAACAATGCTGCTATGAATATTCAAGTTGTGGTGTACATGGGAGAGACTGTAATGCCTATATTACGGGCCTACAACAGGAATAGCAAGATTGACAGGCAGCCGGGGGCCAGGGGAGTTTAAGAGGCTCAATCTGGGAAGAGTACCTGGAGGAGACAATGTTTGAGCTGCTCTTAAAAGCTTTGTTTTGACACAGGGAGAAGAGGGGCAGGGTGAGGTGGACCAAAGGGTAGGTGGTGAAAGATAAGGTGGAGGTACTCCAAGGACACAGAGAAAGATCAGACTTTCCTTACGGAAGCTTTAGTGTGGATTGGACTATCAGAGAGATCATGGCAGAGGGAAGGAAACTAATTTGTGTGAGTAGTTTCATGCTTCACGATTCCTATTCGAACCTCGTAAGTTTATTAACCTTATTTCAAAAGAAGACTTATTTTATGGAAAAAAACCTCAGGAGCTGATTTCAGCCAGTCCTTGCTCCTCCTAGTCCTAGTATTCATGCGATTTTAACCTTTCTGAGCCTCAGTTTGCTCATACATAAAATGGAGACTACAATAGGGATCATCCATTTGTTCAGTAAATGTGTGTCTATGAGGTGCCATGGCACATGGTGCTCAATGCATGTGTAAAACAACAGAAGCATTGCCAGAGAAATGCATTCTAGCACCCCATTTAGAGCTGTCTGAAAAACTCCCACCCTCCTGGCAGCTGTTTCTGGGTGTTTTCAAGTTATCTCTTAGGAAAAGGCCCTCCTGAAACTGCTGCCTGCCCGCCCAGGGGGAGGCATCTGGCATTAAAACACCATCTGCCCAAGAGAAGTAGAATGATTCCACTTAGCAGGAAAGCTCCTTAGGCAAACTACAGAAAAAGCCTTGGCCACAGTTCCTTCAGAGACTTATCCAGGCTTGGGCAGAGCAAGGTGGCCCCCTTTCCAAGGTGAAGATACAGCCCACAGCATGGTCACTGCACACTGGGGCTCCTGCTGCTCCTGCTGCACCTGCCACTCGGCCTATGCTGCTGGACAGGCTCCCGCCCACACCAGGCACTCCAGACGCCGCTCTGGGGCATTAATGTGCAGGGGGCACCACATTTCCAGTCTGTGGCTGTAGTCATGGCTAATTGAATCTCTGCAGATGCCAAGATTGTCACCTGATTGAATTCAGAGCTTTTGTTTAATTAATTATCATCCACCTGAAAGCTGCTTCTTCCCTTAGACAAACTGGTTACCTGTTTCCTCCCTTCTGAGACTCTGGGCTTCCTTGACCTCTGAATCTTGGACTATAGAGCAAATCTCCCTTCAGGGAGGCTCCTACCCAAGTTTCAGAAAGGATGATGCAAATGTCTAGGAGTCAAGGAAGTAAAAAGGCAACGCAGGATGGAAGAAAATATTTGCAAATCTGGTAAAGATCTAGTATCCTGAATATATAAAGAACTCTTACAACTCAACAATAAAAAAATTAAAAATAACTAAAGGATGTAAATAGACACTAATATACGTTAGTATATGTTTTCTTTCAAAAATGTTTTAAAAGTACTTTTAACTTTATAAAAGACTGCCATCTTGTATTTAATCTTTTGGGGTTTAAATTTTTCAGCTACTCCTGTATTGAGAAAAATCCATTCACATCGACGTGTTGATGGTAGTTAACATAATTTAATCCACAGACATTAGTGTCCTGGCAAATTTTCAACAACCAGCTTTCCAGAACACAAAATATATGTAATGAATAGGTTCTGGTCACCAGTTCAGATGTAGGAGAGGTTCCCTCCTCACCAAGCAATTCTCCAACAGCAGCTGCTGTCCTACTGTTCAACTCAGTTCTGACACTGTTGACCCAGAGTTAGCATCAGATTCCATAGGTTAAGGGCTCAGTCCCACAAGACTGCCCTCTGCTTCACGTACTAATTGAAAGCCCAGGTTCTCACCTATGCTTCTAACTAACTATAGATTGGGCCCTCCTATCTATAGCTTAGATTGGAGGGCCCAATGACTGCTGTGTTGGGTTACAGATTAGGGGCTCAGTCCTACAAATCTGCTCTCTTCCACTTCAAGATGCCAATTGCAAGTCTAGGTTCTCACCTGTGTTTCTGACTGAATGGCCATGAATCAGAGGTTCTTATGACCCCCTTTTTATGTTCAATGAGTTTTCTAGAGAGGCTCACAGAATTCAAAGAAATATTTTACTTAATAGATTACCAATTTATTAGAAAAGAATATAACTCAGGAAGAGCCAGTTGGGAGAGATACATAGGGCACGGTATGTGGGGAGGGCCCTCTCTGAGTGCACCACTCTCCCTAAATTTCCAGGTGTTTTTTCCCTATATTCCCAGGGAACTTCTCAGTTTACACCCCATCCTGAAGATTGTTCCACACACGTTACCCCCATCATATGATGAGAGCAGAGCTGCAGTGGCCACAGGTCCCAGTGGTGATAGAGCCAGTGTCTGCATGCAATCAGACTGCTCCTGAGACATGAGTGTCACTGGGTCTTCAGCTGCCCAGCCTCCGCTGGTTCCTGACAGATTGTTGAACTTGGACACTGAGCTTTTCTATCAATTTACAAACTACTGGATATCTTCCCAGTAAGTTAATTTTCTTCTTAAGTTACCCTGCATCCATTTCTAGTTTTTGCAATCATGAGGCAGGAGATAGTCAAACTCCGGAGGTGCCCCGGGGCTAAGATAAAGGGCAGAGACCCTGTTCGAAGACAGGTTGGTCCTCCTTTCTGGAAAAGTACTGAATCATGGTGACTCATGAATGCACTTGCACAGAAGATGCTACATGACTCCTGCTTCATTATAATAGCATTATAATAAATTAACATTGTGCGCCCCCCTTCCCTGGTGGCCAGTCAAGGAAAATCATGGGAGACCACGTGTGCAGGAGCTTTAAAGAAATACAACTACTTGCACATGCACAATAAGCCCACCAAAACTAGACAGGAAGGATTTGCCCTATAAGAATAGAATCCCTCCAGCCCCTGGGGTCAATCTCTGCTCAGAGTTGGCCTGCTCCTATGTTCTGTGGAGTGTACTATCACTCAATAAATCTGCTCTCTTTCTGCTATAAACTCTATGCATTCAGTTCAGTTCTTTGTCCACGATCAGCAAGAACCTGGTTATCTCTGCCCACCTGTGACAATAAGTCCTGATGATATAGAAACGTTGTGTGTGTGTGTGTGTGTGTGTGTGTGTGTGATGGGGAGGGGGAATGGAAATCGCTGGATTGAAGAAATGTGCATTTTTGATTATTATGCTCACTGTGAAATTAAGTACCTAAGGACTTTACCAAGTTATAACGTACCAATAGTGTGGAGAGTGGTTCTTCAGTGAAACTGAGCACTCCAACCATGTTACTCTTTGCCAAATTAAAAATCAAAAAGTGACCCTTTGCCAAACTAAAAACCTTGCAGCTGCTGCACTCCAACCTCTGTCTCTGTCATCACATGTGCATCACATGTCTCTGGCATCTCCTTGTGCATTTCTGTCTTCATGTGGCTGTTTTCCTGTTTATAAGAACACCAGGCATACATGTTGGATTTGGGCTCACCTTAATGGTCTCGTCTTAACTTGTTTACACCTACAAAACCCCTATTTCCAAATAAAATCACTGTATCAATCATATATGTGTAATTTGTATTATATATACACACACATTTGTATTTATATGTTATGTATTACATAACACATAGTATATATTACATAGTATATACTATGTTATATATTATATAATAGAGATAGACTTATTTTAAGGAATTGGCTCGAGGGATAACTTGAAGGTTTACAGGTTACTTCATGATACAGAATGTAACTTTATTTGGAAAGCGTGGGAACTGGCAAGTCCAAAATCTGTAGAGCAAGAGGCTAGAAGTTTAGAAATTCAAGTTAAGAGTTGATGTTGCAGTCTCAAGTCCAAAATGCACAGGGCAGGCCAGCAGGCTTGCAGAGTGAGACGGGATTTCCATGTGACAGACTTGAGGCAGGGCTCCTTCTCAACAACACCTGCTTTTGCCCTTTAGGCCTTCAACCAGTTGAGTGAAACCCACCCACGTCTGCTTCACTTACATTTAACTTATTGTAAATGTTAACCACATCTACAAAATACCTTCAGAGCGACATCTGCATAAGTGTTTGACCAATAAATTGGGCACGATATTCTAGCCAGTTTACACATAAAATTAACCACACAGTCACATCCACAGCATCAGGGGTGAGTCTTCCACATAGCTTTTGGGGAGACATGACTGAGCCCATGCATAGCAGGAGTTGTCCCAACAATAGGTGTTGAATAATTCGCCCTTTCCCTACTAATCAGGAATGCCTATTCTTATGTGTGAACTAAATACACATACACATCTCCTTCTCAGATCTGTATTCTTCTATAATAAGCTATTTTTCTATTCTAGTGCCAGTGATGTAGTGTTTCATTTCCTTTAGCTCTGTAATATGTGGTAACATATAAGTCTTTTTGAAATTTTCTTGACTATTCTTCCATATATTTTTTTTCTTCTGGGTTAGACTTAAAGAATCAGTTTGTTTAGTTCTCTCGATATTTTCTGTTAGAGGACTTCTGTTTAAACATGACTTCCTGAAATCCTACAAATAGGACAAGAGAGCAGAATAAAAGTACTGTAAACACATCTGGATAAAGTGAACAGGAGAGGCGTGAATAGCGGACTGGCAGGTTTAAAACATTACTGAAAATGGAAAGTAGGTGAAGAAGCATTACTCATTTAGCCAAGCAAAGGAAGATGCAATGATACAGCCTTGCTGCCTGAAGGGGCAACTGTAAGATGTGAACATTTCCTTACAGGTCGTGGGGTTGGGGGCAGAAAGCTCAGAAGTAAAGGGAGCACAGGCAGTGGAGGTATGGAGCTGAAAATGGGCTGTGGGGTTGCCTCCTCTATGCCAGCCCTGGAGATACCTCTGTAGTAAATGGCAAAGTACTGATATGGAGAACCAAAGGAAAGACTGTGAGGCAGACTGGGGAGACCGAGGAGAGGAAACCCATTGAGGAGAGGAAAGAGAAGCTCAGAGCAAAAAGGGTCAGGTGCCACTGTTGGCAGAGGGCCTTCAACAGTGCTCTGTGCTTCCAGCCCACTGCCCTGGGTGCACCATGGCCCCTCTCAGCCCCTACTGGATGGAAAAGGAGCAGCTCCAGAGGACACCACAGCATGAGTGGGAGAGATGCCAAGGAAGCAGCTGAGCCTGACTGAGATGAAGAGCAAGAAACAGCAGGTGCCCTGAGAGATCTCTCCTCCCCACACACTCCACACTTTTGGAACTTGCCAGCTACAAATCAGGAGACACAGCCTACAAATCAAAAACAGCAGTGCTGTCCTGGCTGGTATGGCTCAGTGGATTGAGTACTGGCCTGTGAACCGAAAGTTCACTGGTTTGATTCCCAGCCAGGTTCCCAGTTGCGGGTGTGTGAGAGGCAACCGATCTATGTATCTCTCACACATCAACATTTCTCTCCCTCTCTTTCTCCCTCCCTTCTCTTCTCTCTAAAAATAAATAAAATCTTAAAAAAAAAACAACCAGCAGTGCTGAGGAATTCACCCTACTCCCAACAATCAAGGTCCCTGGTGAGAGGTTCGAAAGGGGGAAAAGCAAGCCCAAGCTGTGTGTGCCTGCCACCACCCCCTCCTTTCTTAACTCAACAAAGGCAGTTCATGCTGAGGCTTAGGTCTTAGTCTCTTCCCCAGTAACTATTCAAGTCAAGATAGCTAATACTCCCAGGGGAAAACAAACTCACAGGCAAAAACTACCAGACACCTGAGGAGCATCACCACTGTAAAAGAAAGAGAGCAAACTGTACAAATGATACAAGATAAATCAGAACTACTGAAACAAATAGATTGATAATTTAAAATAAGCATAATAAAGAAAAGGAAGAATAAAGGCAAGATGAAGCAAGAAAATGCAATTATAAAAAGAATCAAAGAGAAATATTGGATATAAAAATTTTAATCATTGAAATAAAGAATTCGATAAATGACATAAATAATAAGAATGGTTTCCATTGGCACTGAGATAAGTGAACTGGATGATCAGGTCAATGGATTATCCCAGAAGGCACT
>VMDR010015527.1:0-22196 GCA_007922815.1 Macrotus californicus | reverse complement strand
TGGCATGCAGCGGGGAGCAGAGCAGCCAGACGACTTACCAGGGATCCGCTGTGTCCTAACAGGCCTAACGATTTTCCGTGGCCCCCCAGCAAGGTGGTGCGGCTGTGTTTGCAGTAGCGCAGGCTGGAAGCCACTTAGCAGTGTGGCAGCTGCTTGATGAAAGAATGCTGTTCAGTGGAAATGAAGGAAACAAATGAGAGAAAGAAAAATCAACTAAGTTCTACTTGCTTCTCTGAAGAGGGGAAAAGAATATCATTGCCCACTGTACCAGTAAGAGGTCTCTCCCATTTGTTGCAAAACTACCAAAATTACCTCCATTTGGCTCATACCCTGCTATTGACTCTTCTTGTAGCAGCCCAATCTCACATGGACGAAAGAGGACTTCCCCTCACACTATGAATTATCTTTCCTTCTTCACATCATTTCTTTATATACATAATAATGGTGAAGCATTTTATATTTTAAATATATCATATGCTTATGTGCATGATATCATTAGAATATCATAGTAACCATAATTAAGCTACCTTACAGGAAGGTATAAAGATTTAAAGTTCAATTACTAAAAGTTTTTAATAGTAACATTTTAATTTTTGCTCTAAAAAGATGTTACAAAGTTTTTAAATTTTAAGCATACTTTGGAAAGTAGACAAATAGCTACAAAAGTATCATCTACTTGTGACTGGCTCCATTACCACCTGGCATTTGAATTTCCCTAAAAGAAAAGACAGAGAAAATAAACACACTCAGGCAAGTGGCAAACTCTGCTTTCTTGTCTCAGTTTCATGTTTCTCTTTCTTTCGGAAGTAGGTGAAGTTTTCCTTCAAAGCTTTTTGTCCCTTTGTACTTTACTTGTATGTGGAAATACATTGTTCTATTCTTTCTTATCTGCCTCTAATGAGAAAATACTTTCTCTTCGCATTCTCTCTCCCAATTCTTTCTTAACGTGCCAGATATAGTACTAAGCACTTTGCGTGGATTCTTTTATTTGATCTACATATCCTCCTATCAAATAAGTATTATTATCTCCATTTTACAGAAGACAAAACTGAGGTTCAGAGAACTCCAGTGCCAAATGCACAGGGTCACACAGGCTGAAATAAATCATTATTTGAAACTCAGAAATCTGACTCCAAAGTCCATATTCTTAAACTGACGTACTAATCTCAAACTTTTCTGCAAATGTTAAAACTTATTTTCCTACTTTATGCCTGCAATTTGTATTTGTTATAGATGGTATAGAAAATTTTATTGTGTTACGTAGTGAAAAAAGAAATAAATGCTAATTTTAACATCCTTTCCTTCTGTGTTTCAGCACTTGTTCCGTATCCTTTCCAATTAGTTTCTCTCTCAGTTGCAGAACTAGAGTGAAAATTATTCTTTTGGCAGAAACAGCCATTTTGGTCTTATTCTCATGTTTCTGTTTACAACAAAAGGAATCTTAGCTCATTTACTCAAGGAAAAATCGAGATAAAGTTGTATTGGCTTGTTACTGCTGATTTATCATGCAAATGTGATTTGAAAATATCCAAACACCTTGGATCTGTCTGGCTCTACAGACAATTTTTCCTATTATGCATCCCCTGGAAAACATACTAGTCTAAGGCTCAAGAGAGTACTTTCTGGATTTTGTTTGACTTTTGAATTTTTTTCACATTGAATGTATCTTATCTTTGGAATTTATTGGACACAACTAAGTACTCAAGGACTGTCATACTTGTTAAGCTGGAGGCCTGTTTGGAAAATCCCATTGCAGTTCTAACTCTAAGCAAGCATCACGGTAGGGATCATTGACTTGGGGTTCATGGCCTTGAGTGGGTCTTATTTCAATTGTCCACAACATTTGTTTATCAGAATTCTAGAAGGGTTCCTACAAGGTTATGAATCACTGCTTAGATGACTTCTAAAGTCACTTCTAGCAAAATTATTTGCTTCTATAATTTCATTCCTTACTAATTTTCTCTGTACATTTCATATGCATCTATTTAGTTAAAAAGTACATTCTTTCTTATAGTTTGTCTTCATCTTTATCAATTATTTAAAAAGTCCTACTGTGCTAGATACTACACAAAACAAAGCAAGACCACATCCCCTGATATTGTCAGGTCACAGTATTGTACATGTCACTATAGCATCCTGTACTTTTCTACCATAACAGGCATCACACTCTGCAGTTAGGAACAAGTAAACACCATAGATTTGAAATCTCGGCTTATATCTAGGTACAGGGGGGATAAAAAGAGAAATACAACATGATCTCCAACTTCAGTATAGAAAGAGGGAGCATCATTCTTGAAACCACTCAATTA
Organism: Macrotus californicus; assembly: GCA_007922815.1. Classification (NCBI taxonomy): domain Eukaryota; kingdom Metazoa; phylum Chordata; class Mammalia; order Chiroptera; family Phyllostomidae; genus Macrotus; species Macrotus californicus. The sequence goes on along the minus strand of VMDR010015527.1, from coordinate 19,887 downwards.
AGTACTGAGAGAGATAAAGAGAAAGGGAAGGGAGAGTGGGTGGTAGGAAAGGAAGACTCTCAGTGGACACTGGACTTGTGGAAAAATTGTGGGGAGAAAGGAATGAGAAAACAACATGTCAAATTAGCTGAAGAATAGGATCAGCAGGAAAGACAAGGAAGAAAGACCATATGATGCAAAGACCAATCCAAGAACAACATAAAAGTCTGTAGAATTTTCACAGTTGCAGGTTTCCCCTGCCAGAAGCAAAAACAAGTGTTTTGACTAATGTATGGGACTGGGTGGAAGAAAGGCTAGATATGGGGCCAGGATCAGAGGGATGTTGAGTGTATCTTGGCTCTAGAACAAGACAGATCCACACAGCCAAGGTATATGATGGGTAGAGGTTTTTGGGAAAGGAAAAGAGAAGTTTGGAGAGCCTTAATAGCCCTCTGAAACAGCCTTCAAGCACAAGGTGTCCAAGGGTTGAACAATGCAGGAGAACCAGATTTGTGGGGCCCAAGGGCAGGATGCTAAAAAGAATTGGAGAGCAATTGCTAAGCAAATCTCCTACTAGATGGCACACAGAGCATCTGTCAGTCACTGTATCCACACTTCTGAGACCTTAGAAGAACCAAAATGAGGATGATCCAATGCAGAAGCAGGGCCAGCCAAGATGCACCAGATGAGGGATCCTAAAGAAGGATTCTAAACCAAGATGGAGCCTAGAATATTCCTAAGTAGTCACCTAACATCTGCATAGAAAGAGCAACAGTTATGGGGACACAGCCAGGTTGATAGGTATCTGCCTACAAAAGGGCCTCACACTTGGGGTTTTTTCCCAATTTTATTGAGATATAATTGATATATAACATCATACTAGCTTAAAGTATACAACATAATAACTTGATATATTTATATATTACAAAATGATTCTGTAATCAATTTAGTTAATATTCATCACTTCACATAGTTACAATGTTTTTTCATGTGTTGTGCACTTTTAAGATTTGTTTTTTTAGCAACTTTCAAATATACAAGAGAGTATTATTGGCAATAGTTATCACATTATGCATTACAGTTCCAGAAATCATTCATTTAAAAATTGGAAGTTTGTACCCTCTGACCACCTTCACTCAATTCTCCACCTCTCATCCTTAGTAACCACCGATCTGTTCTCTCTTTCTAGGAGTCCCCGGGGGGGGGGGGTTTATTTTCACATATAAGTGAAATCATATAGTATTTGCCTTTATCCTCTGACTTATTTTACTTAGTATTATGCCCTCACAGTCCATCTATATTTTGAAAGTTGCTCTGAGGCACCAGTTCAAAGGCACCAGGGATATACAGTGAGGAACTGAATTGTCTGGCGTCAGGGCAATAGCTGGAGGGGCAGGTTGCTAACAAAGAAGTGCTGACAGAGGCCATTTTTTTTCTGTGCCCTCCCCCTAAAGAGACAGCACATTTGAGTCTCTGTTTACCTGGCTATCACTGTTCACTTTGCCCTGGTGATTCCCTGAGACACTGCCTCACCCAACTTGTGGACCCATGTAAGCTGTTTTCAATGATTTTTATGTACAAATGACATATCTTGGCTCATGCTTCAGACTTGAATATCTAGATTTGGCATGCCTTGTACCACTCACTAAGTGGCCCCAGGCCTAGCACTAATGGTAGCTGGCCTTGGTTCACAACTTGGCTTTTCCTGGACAACTCAGCCAGCACAAGTAGCAGCCATCTGCAGATTGCTTTGTAGCTCATGCCAGGTGGCCCCAGGCAGAGCACAGGCAGTGGCTGACTTTGGACAATTTCAGATGGCATTGAAGCATCACCCAACCACCTCCGCAAGCAACACACTTAAGGGGCTGACTCAGTGGGCACTAGAGCCCTGATGAACTAAGTCCTGCTCTGTGTGGTAGGCCCCTGAACGGCTGATCCTCCATGGTAGTCCCAGCCAGTCCTTGCAGCAGACTGGACTGAGGGTAAATTCCTCTCATCAAGGTGACAATAGCCATCAAGGCTCAACTACAAGAAGAGGATGTACACAGCCTATACAAGGGGGCACACATAGAGTGCCCAGCTTGGGTTATCAGAGAGGTCATGCCACTGGACCCTACAGGATATTTACTACATTAGGCCACTCTACATAGCTTGAGAGACAGAGAAGCTCTAACTAATATATATAGAAACAAATGCAGGAGAGACTGCCAAAATGAGGAGACAAAGAAACAGGTCCAAAATGAAAGAACAGAACAAAACTCCAGAAAAATAACTAAACAAAATGGAGACAAGCAATCTACTAGATGCAGATTTTAAAGCACTGGTTAAAAGGATGCTCAATGAACTTAGAGGAAGAGTAGATGAACTTAGTGAGAACTTTGACAGCATAAAAAAGGACATGGAAACCATAAAAAAGAACCCAGTCAGAAATGAAGGATACATTAATGAAATGAAGAGTAATTTACAGGCAATCAACAGTAGAGTAGATGAATATAAGGAAGGTAAAAAACACTCATTCAGAACAACAAGAAAAAAAATAGAATCGAAAAATATAAGGATAGTTTAAGGAGCCTCTGGGACAACTTTAAGTGCACCAACATTTTCATCATGGGGGTACCAGAGAAGAAGAGAGACAGCAAGAAATTGGAAACCTATTTGAAAAATAATGACAGAAAATTTTCCTAACCTGGTGAAATAAATAGACATACAAGTCCAGGAAGCACAAAAGTCTCAAACAAGATGAACCCAAAGAGGCCCATACCAAGACACATCATAATTAAAATGTCAAAGTTTAAAGAGAAAGAGAGAATCTTAAAGCAGCAAGAGAAAAGCAGTCAGTTACCTACGAAGGAGTTCCCATAAGACTGTCAGTTGATTTTTCAACAGAAACATTACAGGCCAAAAAGGATTGGCAAGAAATACTCAAAGTGATGAAAAGCAAGGATCTACAACCAAGATTACACTAACCAGCAAAGTTATCATTTAGAATTGAAGGACAGATAAAGAGCTACCCAGACAAGAACAAGTTAAAGGAGTTCATCACCACTAAACTAGTATTACATAAAATGTTAAAGGCTCATCTTTAAAAACAAGAAAAAAGGATAAAAAATATGAACACTAAGATGGCAATAAATATATATTTATCAACATATTGAATCTAGGAGGGGGCAGAAGATGGCAGCAAGATAGGTGGGAGCAGAGTCCACATCCCCCTGTGCACAGGTGAAACACCTAGCTGATCTTCTGAGGCACGGAGTAAATAGCCAATGGTATCCCAGCATATATGAAGATTGGAGTCCAGGATTTGTAAAGCACATTGAAAAAAACACGTGAGACAATAAAACCTGGAGCTGTGAAAAGACCAGAGTTGGACTCAAAAAGGAGTCAACCCAACAACTGAGACAAGTAGGTGGGAGCTATGAACACCAGTACACCTGCTGAAAGAGGAAACCCACCAACAAAAGAACCAACAACAGATAACAACAGAAGAAGGTGAAGGAGGGAGTGGAAGCCACACTAACTCAACCCAGGACCGATCTGGAAATACAACTAATTGGTGGAGTAATTACTCAGAACAAACAACTGACAAGAATGAGGGAGAATCCTCAAAACCTTGTACATACAGAAGAACTAGCTTCAACACAACCTGCCCACACCTGCACAACAGAATACAAGATGTGGGGGACGGAGTGACAGTTAACCAGCTGGAGGGAAGGACTCACCAAAGAAAGACCCAACAACAACCAAAACCCAAAGATATACAGAGAGCCAACATAAATGACAGTCCAAGACCAGCGAGCTCAGGAGATCAAGGAGACTGCACTACTAGAGTTCACAGGTCTTCTACCATAGAAGTTCACACCATAAACCCAGGGAGTCAGAACAGACCAATTTAAAAAGCAGAGGCTAACAAGAAGAGTCTCACAAACAATGGGCAAAGAAACAATCCCTAAATGAAAGGAAAGGAGGAAGCCTCAGAAAGAATGCTAAATGAAACAGAGGCAAGTCAACTAGCAGATACTGAGTTCAAAGCAATGATTAGGAGGAAGCTCAAAGAGCTCACAGAGAATTACCAAAAACTACAGGGAAACTACAATGAACTCACTGCAAACTATATCAATATGAAAAAGTAAATAGAAAGTATCAACAAGGGCCAAGAGGAAATGAAGAATACAATTTCTGAACCTAAGAACACAGTAGAAGAAATCAAAAGCAGGCTTAATGAAGCAGAGGATCAGATTAGCAAGCTGGAGGATAAGGTAGAAAAAAACATCCAGAAAGAGCAAGAAAAGGAAAAGAGGCTCACAAAGAATGAAGAGGGATTAAGGGAAATGCAAGACAACATGAAGTTGGCATATCCATAAAAAGTAAAAATATCCATATAATAGGGATACCAGAAGGAGAAGAAGAAGAGCAAGGGTTAGAAAACCTGTTTGAAAAAGTAATGATGGAAAACTTCCCTAATTTGATGAGAGAAAAAGTCACACAAATTCAGAAAACACAGAGTCCCAATCAAGAGGAACCCAAAGAGGTCCACTTCAAGACACATCATAATTAAAAGGGCAAAATTCCAAGACAAAGAGAGAATCTTAAAGGCAGCAAAGGAAAAACAGGAAGTGACATACAAGGGAGCCCCAATAAGACTAGCAGCTGACTTCTCAATGGAAATGCTCCAAGCCAGAAGGGAATGGCAAGAAATATTCCAAGTAATGAGAACCAGAGGCTTGCAACGAAGACTACTCTATCCAGCAAGGCTCTCAATTAAAATGGAAGGCCAAGTAAGGAGCGTCCCAGACAAAAGAAGCCTCAAAGAATATACTGCCTCCAAACCAGCTCTGCAAGAGATGCTAAAGGGACTGCTTTAAGAACAGGAAGAAAAACAGCGAAAGAGAGAGGAACACAGGTACAAAAAAATGGCAATGAATAAGTACCTATCAATAATCACCTTAAATGTAAATGGGTTAAATGTGCCAATCAAAAGACACAGAATAGCTGAATGGATAAGAAAACATGACCCACACATATGCTGCCTACAAGAGACCCACCTCAGAACAAAATACCTACGTAGACTAAAAGTGAAGGGCTGGAAACAAATATTCCAAGCAAATGGATGGGAAAATAAAAAAGCCAACATAGCAATACTCATATCAGACAAAATAGACTTCAAAAGAAGAGCCATAAAAAGAGACCCAAAAGGTCACTTCATAATACTCAAGGGAAGAATCCATCAGGAAGAAATAAACATTGTAAACATATGTGCATCCAACATAGGAGCACCCAAACATATAAAGAAAACCTTGGGAGACTTCAAGAAAGATATTAACAGCAACACAATTATAGTAGGGGATTTTAACACCCCACTGTCAAAAATGGACAGATCTTCCAAACAAAGTATCAACAAAGATGTGGAATTGAACAAAACCCTAGATGAAATGGATTTAACTGATATATAGAGAGCCTTTTATCCCAAAGAAGCAAAATGTACATTCTTTTCAAATGTACATGGAACATTTTCAAAGATAGACCACATGATAGGACACAAAACAAGCCTCAACAAATTCAAGAAAATTGAAATCATATCAAGTATTTTCTCCGATTACAAGGGACTGAAACTAGAAACCAACCTCAAGGAAAAAAACCCCAAACACTCAAACTCATGGAGATTGAATAGCATGCTATTAAACAATGAATGGGTCAACAATGAGATTAGGAAATAAACCAAAAAGTTTCTGGAAACAAATGAAAATGAATATACAACAATCCAAGACTTATGGGACACAGTGAAGGCAGTCCTGAGAGGGAGGTTCATAGCAATACAGGCCTACCTTAAAAAGATAGAAACATTTCAAACAAACAACCTAACCCAACGCCTACAAGAACTCAAGGAACAACAACAAAGACAGTACAGAGCAAGTAGAAGGAAGGAAATAACCAAGATCAGAGCAGAATTAAATGACATAGAGACCAAAAGCACAATTCTAAAGATCAATAAATCCAGGAGCTGGTTCTTTGAACAGATAAATAAAATTGACAAGCCTTTAAGCAGGATCATCAAGAAAAAAAGAAAGAGGACACAAATAAACACAACCAGAAATGAAAGAGGAGAGATTACAACTGATACCACAGAAATATGAAGGATCATAAGAAATTACTACAAAGAACTATATGCCAAGAAATTTGAAAACCTAGGTGAAATGGACAAATTTCTAGAAAAATATAATCTTCCAAAACTGAATGAAGAAGAAGCAGAAAGCCTGAACAGACCAATAACAGTTGATGAAATTGAAATAATAATCAAAAAGTTCCCGACACATAAAAGCCCTGGACCAGAAGGCTTCACAGGAGAATTTTACAAAGCATTTAAGGGAGAGCTAAACCCCATCCTTCACAAATTATTCCAAAAAATTCAAGAAGATGAAAGACTCCCAAACTCTTTTTATGAAACCAGTATCATCCTAATCCTAAAACCAGATAAAGACATAACAAAGTAAGAAATCTTTAGGCCAATATCGCTGATGAACATAGATGCTAAAATCCTTAACAAAATATTGGCAAACTGCATCCAGCAATACATTAAAAAGATCATACACCATGATCAAGTGGGATTCATACCAGGGATGTAAGGATGGTACAATATTCACAAATCAATAAATGTAATACACTACATAAACAAAATGAAAGACAAAATTCACATGATCATATCAATAGATGCGGAAAAAACATTTGATATGGTACAGCAGCCATTTCTGATAAAAAGACTTAGCAAAATGGGAATAGAGGGAGCACTCCTCAACATAATAAAGGCCATATATGAGAAACCTACAGCCAACATCATACTCAATGGGCAAAAACTTAAAGCTTTCCCACTAAGATCAGGAACAAGACAAGGATGCCCGCTTTCACCACTCCTATTCAACATAGTATTGGAAGTCCTAGCCACAGCAATCAGACAAGAAAAAGAAATAAAACGCATCCAAATTGGAAAGGAGGAAGTAAAATTGTCATCATTGCAGATGACATGATAGTGTACATAGAAAATCCTATAGAATCCACCAAAACACTACTCCACCTAATAAATGAATTTGGCAAAACAGAGGGATACAAAGTCAATATTCAGAAATCAAAGGCATTTTTGTATACCAACAATGAAATATCAGAAACAGAAGTCAGGAAAAAAATCCCATTTGATACAGCAACAAGAAAAATAAAGTACCTGGGAATAAACCAAACCAAAGAGGTAAAAGACCTATACTCGGAAAACTATACAACACTGAAGAAAGAAATTAAGGAAGACACAAACAAATGGAAGCATGTACCATGCTCATGGATAGGAAGAATTAACATCATCAAAATGGCCATACTACCCAAAGTGATTTATAGATTCAATGTAATCCCTATTAAAGTACCAATGACATATTTCACAGATATAGAACAAACATTTCAGAAATTTATATGAAACCATAAATGATCCTGAATAGCTGCAGCAATTTTAAGAAAGAAAGACAAAGCAGGAGGGATCACAATACCTAATATTAAACTGTATTACAAGGCCACTGTAATCAAAACAGCCTGGTACTGGCATAAGAACAGACACATAGACCAATGGAACAGGATAGACAGCCAAGAAATAAACCCAAGTCTCTATGGTCAGTTAATATTCAACAAAGGGGGCAGCAGCATAAAATGGAGCAAAAGTAGTCTCTTCAACAAATGGTGTTGAGAGAGGTGGACAGCTACATGCAAAAAAATGAAACTCGATCACCAACTTACACCATACACAAAAATAAATTCAAGGTGGATAAAAGACTTAAATATAAGTCATGACACCATAAAAGTCCTAGAAGAAAACATTGGCAGGAAAATCTCAGATATTCCATGCAGCAACATCTTCAATGATATGTCCCCTAAAGCAAGGGACGTAAAGGAAAGAATAAACAAATGGGACCTCATCAAATTAAAAAGTTTCTACGTGGCTAAAGAAAACAGCATTAAAATGAACAGAAAACCAACTATATGGGAAAACATATTTGCCAATGATACCTCGGACAAGGGTTTGATCTCCAAAATATATAAAGAACTCATACAACTTCACTCCAGAAAGACAAAAAGTCCAATTAAAAAATGGGCAAAAGACTTGAACAGACACTTCTCCAAGGAGGATATACAGAGGGCCCAGAGACATATGAAAAGATGCTCCACATCACTAGCCATCAGAGAGATGCAAATTAAAACCACCATGAGATACCGCTTCACACCAGTCAGAATGGCCATCATAAATAAATCAATAAACAAGGAGAAAAGGGAACCCTAGTGCACTGTTGGTGGGATTGTAGACTGGTGCAGCCACTGTGGGAAACAGAATGGAATGTTTTCAGAAAACTAAAAATGGAATTGCCTTTTGACCCAGCAATTCCACTGCTGGGATTATACCCTAAGAGCCCTGAAACTCCAATCCAAAAGAACCTATGTACCACAATGTTCATAGCAGCACAATTTACAATAGCCAAGTGCTGAAAGCAGCCTAGGTGCCCACCAGTAAATGAGTGGATCAAAAAACTGTGGTACATTTACACAATGGAATTCTACGCAGCAGAGAGAAAGAAGGAGCTCCTACCCTTTGCTGTAGCATGGATGGAACTAGAGAGCATTATGCTAAGTGAAATAAGCCAGGTGGTGAGAGAGAAATACCATATGATCTCACCTTTAACTGGAACATAACCAACAAAAGAAAAAAGCAACAAAATACAACCAGAGACATTGAAATTAAGAACAATCTAACAATAGCCAGAGGGGAGAGAGGAGGGGACAGTGGGGGGAAGGGTTTCCAGGAAACACTATAAGGGACACATGGACATAACCAAGGGGGAGGGTGGGAGCAAGGGAGGGAGGTGGGATTGGCTGGGGTAGGGGGGAGTATTGGGGGGAAAATGCAGACAACTGTAATTGAACAACAGTAAAGTCATTAAAAAAACATTGAATCTAAAAAATAACAAAATAAATGAACAAGCTGAACATAAACAGAATCATAGGTACAGAGAACATATTGACAATTGCCACATGGGAAAAGGATTGGGGAAAATCACTGAAAAAGGTAAAGGGATTAAGAAGTACAAATTAATAGTTACAGAATAGTCATGGGGAGGTAAAGTACAGCATAAGGAATATAGGCAATAATGCTCTAATAACTATGTATGGTGTCAGGTGGGTACAAGATTTATCAAGATGACCATTTGGTTCAATTATATAATGTCTAATCACTGGGGTGAACACCTGAAACTAATATAATATTATATGTCAACTGTAATTGAAAATAAAAAAAATATTTAAAAAAAGAAAAGAAATGCACAAGTCAACAAGTTAAAAAGAAATATTTTAGTTTCTGATGGAGAGCTGGTTGTACTGACACCTCCCTCCCAAATGTAATTAGTTTAAGGGTGATTCCAAATGGCTTCCTTTCTGTTTAAAAAAACGCAATTCCATGCCTACTTTTCAAGTGCTATCTAAACAGTTTATTAGCAATATCAAGTAGAATCAATGAATGAAAAGGTAAAGTGTATCTATCAGTTTCTACTTGGAATTAATATATTTTATGAGAAGACACCATTTGGGGTAATCATGACTCTATAGTATTAAGCACATCCCTTTTAGTTCTATTTTTATTTTTTTCTTTTAAAATCCTTTTTTGTGCCCTGGCTGGTGTAGCTCAGTGGATTGAGCACAGGCCTGTGAACCAAAGGGTCACTGGTTTGATTCCCAGTCAGGGCACATGCCTGGGTTGCAGGCCAAACGCCCAGTAGGGGGCACACAAGAAGCAACCACAGATTGATGTTTCCCTCTTTTTCTCCTTCCCTTCCCCTCTCTCTAAAAATAAATAAATAAAATCTTTAAAATCCTTTTTGTGTTGCAGAAGCAGCTGTTTAAAACCTCACAATGCATATATTTTATTTTAAATGTCTATCTAAATAATTTAATTGAGATTGTAACTTTAAAAAATACTACTTTTTATATTTGCTTTTTTTCAATATGACAATGCAAATTTAAAATGCAAAAAGAGGCTGAGAACAACACACATGGCAAGACCAAAAGAGAACTTAAAATCAAAATTAACAATGTTGTACAGCTGTAAATATCCCATGTCTCAAACTGCAACCAGATATAAAATAAGCAAACGTTTCCATTGTAATTCTGTTTTCTATTTCCCCTAATTTTCTTAAAAAATGTTTATTACAGAAAACATCTAATCTGTTCAAAGGTAGAGAGAACAGCATATGAACCCATGTACCCGTCATCCAGCTTCAACAACCAACACATATATAACCTTGTTTCATCTGTATTCCACCCTCCTACCTCACTCCCCCAAGATTTTGAAGCAAATTCTAGACGTCATATCATACTATATATGTTAGTATGTATTTCTAAGACAAAAGAGCCCTTTTAAAAAGCATAACCTCAATACAATTATTACACTTTTAAAAAATGAGCCATTTCTTAATATCATCATATATCCAATCAGTATTTAAATTGCTCTGATAGCTATTTTGCAAATGTTTTTTTAAAGGTTGTTTGGTTCAAACTGGGACCTAAACAAAATCAACACATTTAATTTGCTTACGAAATCTTTTAGATCATCTTAAACTTATAGCTCCTCTTACCTCTTTTTTCCTTTGCTATACATCCATGGACCAAACTGAGACATTCATTCTTTAGTTTCACATTCTGGAGTTTGCTGATTGTATACCTAGGTTATTAGTTGATCTGTATTTTTGTTTCCCTTATTTGCTGTAAACTGGTAGATGGACCTAGAGGTTTCTTCAAATCAACCTCTGATTTCTTTTTTGACATGAATATGTCATAGGTTTTTTTTGTTGGGTTTTTTGTTTTGTTTTGTTTTGTTTTGGTATTTCCATCAGGAGAATGTCTGGTTTTCTGCTGTATTGTGCTAAATTTAATCAGTTCCCATGTTGTTAGCCCGATCCATCCCTATTAGCTTTCAACCTAGTATTTTTAGCAGCGATTGCTGATCATTGGCCCAGATTCAGTATTTCAAGAGGTAAAGACTGAAACTTTTTAAAATATGTTATTAAGAGCCAGGGGGAGGGTGTGATGACTGACAAAGTTGTGCCACCTTCTTGCAAAGTTCAGTCATCACAAGAGGTGTCACTAGGTTGGTAGACACACAGCGTCAGCCTTGCTATCGAGGAATACAAGGGTAACAAAGGCCCAAGCCCCAAAGAGAAAAGCAATGGTCAAGCCTTCAACACTCGTGATTCAACATTTTACAAAAAAAAATTTGAAAAGAATAAAAAAACACCACTGAAATATATGCCCATCCTTACTTTCACTTCTTTCAGCCCATTTATCCAATGTGGCTTCAGAGTAGGAGGAATGAATAACCCTTCTCATTTACCCTCAACCTGATCATTATTGATGATTTTCTACTTCTAACCAATAAGAGGAAAGGGGCAAAGATCAAGTGGAAGGACCTGGGAAGGGCGTTTCAGACAATAACTGCTGTTCCATTTTGTTCAATGGGTTTTGGATGCTAAAATACCTCTTAACCAAACTATATACAACCTATTAAAAAACTCAACAGCATCATGAAATGTTGGGGATGAACATGAGTTATTAGAATCTGGCCTTAGCTCATGGTGTGGCATGACTGCTATATTATAATTGATGTGTGGGAACAAATGCAATGGAACACTGGATTAGTAAGGGTTTTTCTTGACTCCCTCCCAACTAATTAAGGAGAGTGCTGAGTCCCTCAGGTTGTCATCTCAGTCAGGTATGTTAAATATGAACTTTTGGAATAGCAATAAACGTCATACACAAGCAAGCCTTGTCTCTCCCCAGAGTGCTTTTGATAAAGTGATGAATGAGTGAAACTTCCTCCTTGGAAGGTCATTAGCCTTTTTTTTTTATTACATGTGGAAATTGTTTCAAAGACTTTCTATGCATGGAAAAATCAAGAAAGCATTCCAGCTGCATTAATAGAAAGATCTAGCCCTTCTGTGATAGTGTTCATTTTGAAAATTCTTTGCAAACATTAACTAATCCATCTGGCAATCCTTTGTGGTCACTTACACTGCATATTGTTTTTTAGACAAAAGAAGGGATTTAGGTTCTATCTCATGTTTTTTTGCCCTGGCCTCTCTCTTTTCCTAGTCTGCTTATACGCTGGAATTTTTAAAAGTCAGGTTCTCCTGCAAATTAGCAACCTCTCAAGGCAGAGACAATTATTCAACTATTTGTTCTGTGTGACGCTTAGGGGCTGAGGACATGATCTGGAGGGATCTGACTCTGGGACATCTCAACAGAGAAGGTAAACACTCATGACAATAGAAACCCTGCTTTATAGGCATTTTTTTGTAATAAAAATGAACAATGGATGAGATGCATCCAAAATTTGGGACTACAGTAATTACAACTCTGTTGACCTAGAATGTTTTCCAAGTAACATATGTACTGTATTGGTAAAAGTGTCCTTGAAGTGATTTTATAACCCAGCTGTGTCCTTAAATTTTGAAAGAGTATATAAGTAGAGCTGTTTACTAGAAAAAAATTTATGGATGAACAATCATATACAGAGGTATACACAGATTTTGAAGGATGATATAAAATACTTTTATTTTCACCTAGAGTGGATTCTCAGTTGTACCAAATCCTCCTGTTTGTTTTTTTAAGAGACAGGGGTGAGGGGAAAAGAGGGAGAGGAACATCCATGTGAGCTGGAAACAACAATTGGTTGCCTTTTGTATGAGCCCAGACAGGGGATGGAACCTGCAACCTAGGCATGTGCCCTACCCAAGAATCAAACCCTAGACAACGCCCAACCACACTGAGCCACTTGGGCTAGGGCCTTACCTAATCCACTTTGCCTGATAATCAGAAGGAGTCTTCTCTCTCTAGGGTCACTCTTCCTTTCTACCTCACTCAGTATTGAGTGCTCATAATGGGCTACACATTTTTCCAGTTCATGAGACGCTATCGCAGTAAACAAAAGAGAGATACTGCCCTTATTGAGCTATGGTTGAAATAATAAATGATTATAAATATCTGTGTATATAAATAGTTAACTATATTTATAATATTAATATATGCCTTCATTTATGTAAATATTAATTAACTTACATATAATTTACATAATGTGTGAATGTACATCAGGTATTGATAAGTGCTATAAAGATGTCAGGGAAGGACTCAAAAATAAGGTATTTGAGCAATGACAAAGGAAGCAAAGGAGTGAGCCACGTAGCTATTTGAGGAAAAACATTCCAGACAGAGTGCCAAGGTCCCGGGGCAGAAAAGTACAAGAGTGTTCATAGACCAGCAAAGAGGCTGGCCTGGCTGGAACAGAGTAGGTAGAGGTAGAGCTACATAATATAAAATGATCTCAGAGAAATTAGTGTGTGTGCGTATGTGTGTACAGAATCAAGTCTCCAACTTTTTAAGCCTCCTTTACTCCCCCCTCTCCTGCCGTGCTTCTTCCACTTGGCCTCTGACTCTGTTGGCAGTCAAGAGGTTGCATCTGGTTTTCTTCTTGATGGAGCCAGGCCATGAGTGTTGGGGGGACAAGACTAGGGAGAAAAATCCAGGTTCTTTAGATGCGTTTGTGTGTGTTTATAGGAGTTGGGGGTGGAGACTAACGGGAAAAAATAGGCTCTGGTCAATAAAGGGCCTACAAGACACACCTTTTTTTTTTTCACTAATACTAACCACCTCTTAATGCCTCATTTTGGTGCATTCTTATATTTGCAATCTTTGTCTCTTCCTCACATTACCAAACGCCTCCTTCTGCTATCCTACCTTAATATGAGTCAGGGAAGTGAAGGGCTAATAGAATATCCTGTCACAGTTATCTTTAGTATTTTATTTCTTTGCTTATATTTAAACTACATTTTTAAAAGCTACAGAGTAAGACATATGAGAAATAAGACAGTAATTAAAATGAAATACCATGTGTGTTATCTTCCCCTTCTCTAAACCTTACCCTCTAGGGACCAGTATAGAACATCTGCTCTTGTTTATGTTTACCTTTACTGAAAACAAACACAAACTATATATTTGAGAAGTAAAATTGAATTATCCAAGTTGCAGAATATTTCAGGTCACTTCAGCAGCAGGTTGGAGGATTCATGTTAGGTAGATGACACAAGGCATAGATTTTGAATTTGCCAAAGTTTTGTCCAGAGTTGAAGAGTCAGATTCAGAATTAAGGTTTTGTTATTCTGTGGAAATAATTACAAGCTGAAATTAGAGATTGATTCTAGTTTTCTGTATTTTCATAGCCTCTGGCTTGAGCGGTAGTTTTATTTTTTGCCAGAAAAAGATATCTCAGTTTGGACCTAAGAGGAATGCAGCCCTTGTTACTGTGAGAATATGGACACCACAGAATTCTGTCCCTCCTGCATCTTTCCATCATTTCCCCCTTCTACTCACACCCTGCTTGCACCGGGGCTGGATTTCATTCTACTGATGCAGAGATCAACTTAGAAATTCATTATTGAACTAAACCCTTTATCAATAATGATTTTTAAATGATTTTTGAATGAACTAATTTGCTCTCGACTTTGTGATTAAGATAATCATTCCATTGGAATGTAAGTACAGCACAGATAAAAGATATTTAAGCAATAAAGGCTGATTATTTCATCCTCTTCTACAAGTAGTTAATGTTTGTACCCCTGGAGGACCACAGACTGAAAATGCACTTGGGTTTTCCTTTATGACTCTTGTGGATTCAAGCTGGACAAACCATGTTGATTTGTAATAAATACAGACATAAATCAGGAAAACTGCCAGTTTAATTTTGATTGTTTAAGAGAATTAATGCCATTGGATTTATTTTTATCATTCTCTATTCTAATGTGGTTTCCCTGAACAACAAGAAGAAACATCACTGAATTTTATTTATGAGTAACTTATTTGGTAATGGTTTTTCACTACACTCTCACAGGGTGTCTTGAGATTTGGGATTATTCTTATAATGATTTTACAGTTATGTGTCATACTTGTAAATGGAAAACCTTGGGTGGATTTGAGAGTGTGAGAGACCTGATTTGCCTAATAATGACAACAGGGAGATGTCCCTTCTGCATGAATACAAAGCAGTGGAGTCCTCCTCAGCAGACTGATTTGAAGACTTTTTCTTTTCTGTAAAGGGGACCATCTGTCCCAATCTATCCATGCACCCATCAGTCATTTCCCACATCAACTCCCTCATAACCAGCACAAATCATAGGCTATAGTTCTTAGGACCTGGACAACAAGCCAGGTCACCTGGGAACAAGCCTGCAACCTGACCAATGCAGGTAACCACCAATGACGACTTGGTGAAAATGAAGGGCAGTGTGGGTGGGTGGTACTGATGCCTTTTCTTACCTTGGGAGGTGGCTGCATTTATCTGAGAGATGAGATGCCTGTTCTCAACCTTCCTTTCAATTACTGTCCATGCTCATATGTACCCCTCATCAACCTACTCACCAGAAGAGCACACACATACCTGACAACAACAAAAAACACAGATTTTTAAGCATCTCTCTCTCTCTGTCGCTCTCACTCACTCTCTCTCTCTCTCTGTCTGTCTGTCTGTCTCTCTCTCTCTGTCCCTCAAAACACTCACATCCCAACAAGAAAGGAACAATAGAATGTAAGCCACTATTAGTTATCTATTTCTGTGTGACAAGTTACCACAAGCTTAGCATGGTAAAACAACCCACATTTATTATCTCATAGTGTCTCTAGGTGAGGAGTCCCGGTATGACTTAGCTGGGTCCTTACAAGGCTACAGTCAAGGCCTTGGTCAGGGTTAGGTTCTCATCTGAGAGCTTGACTGGAAATGGATTCCCTTCCAAATTCACTGAATTCTTAGCAGACTTCATCGTGTAACTGTGAGGCTGAGGTCCCTAGCTTCTTGTTAGCTAGTGACTAGGAGTCACTCTCAGCTGCTAGAGGAAGGAACTGCAGACCAGATTCTTGCTCTGTGACCCTCTCCAAAGGCTTTCTCACAACACACAGCTTACTTATCCAAAGTCTGCAAGGGAGAAAGTCTCCAGCATCAGTCAACTAGAGAGATGGAGACTTATATAACATCTTGTGATCACAGGAATGATTATATCACCTTTGCCATAGCCTAGGCTAGAAGCAAGTTCAGCTCAAATGGAAGGGATGACTCAGAAACATGAATAGGAGGCAGGGATCATGGGACCGCCTTAGAGTCAAGTCTGTTTGCCACACTACTATGCAATAATTACTTGCTCATTATATCCCATCTCACTCCATAAAAGATGTGGAGTAGATTATGGATATACAATACAATATGGCAAGCCATTGGCCTGACATAGATATATTCAGTACACTAAATAGTGAACTGGACTAGACAAACAGCATCCCAGTCAGGAAAAGGAAGTGAGCAAAGGTTTGAAATTGGAAATGTATGCAACACGTTTGTATAAAAATTAGGAAGCCAGTTTACTCAGGGTTTTATGTATGGAAGTGAGAGATGATAGAGTCACAAAGATGGGGACCAAGGATAAAAGGCTAAGAAGGTGGGATTTCACTTCTCATCTAAAAGGTTATTTTTTGAAAGGGATAGAGATTCCTTCATGCTTCCATTACATCTTGCACTCGCCTTAGAATTACTCAAATAAAATGGAGATACTTTTCAAATCAGTAATAACAAGACTTCCAGGCTATCTCAGCAGAGCAGCTCTTTGAAGTCTTCAGAGAAAGACCCTCAGAGCCCAATTAACATTAATTACCCGCCTGGGTGGTGACTGTGACTTCTGTTTCAGCTGCTTTACAAGTGAAGGGAGGGTGGAATTGAGGCAGATGAAAAGTGGGAGGGGGGATTGCCCAAGAACCACGGAAAGACACTTGTTGGATGAATGTGAGGAGTTGGGTGAGAAGGTGAGCAGGAGGGGAACCCCACCTGAGGGCCTGCACACCAGGGGACAGGCCCGGCTGTCCTTTACCCTGTGCTGAGGGAAGCTCAGAGGCAGAGCTTGGGAAAGCGTCAGCTACGTTTTCTGCAAATTCTCCTTAGTCATCTGAAGGCTTCTGGGCACATTCGTCATCATCTTCCCTCCCACCAATGGCCCATGACAGTTCTCTGCAGAGTGATTCATTGCCAGGGTGAAAATCCTAGGAAATTGCCTTCACACAAAAAATATGCTCCCTGGCTCCAAACAGTCAATAACTCTGCCCCACGAGACACATGTTTTTCCTCCTAATCTTCGTCTTTTTTTTTAAGTGATTTGTCGGATCATATACTACACATGTCATCTCAGAGTCTGTGCCGCAGTCTCCAACTTCAGGACTGCTGAGCAGTTCTTCCCTTCAACCTTCCTGTGAACAAAACGTGCAAACCAATCTCATTCTCTTTCTAAACACTACATTTGAATGCTTAGTGGAATTTAATTGTTTCTTCTGTCTCCTCCTTTACTTTTTTTGAAGGAGTGCATATTCCTAAGAAAGTTCTAGAAATCTCTCTTTCATTCAATTCAAACATTTTTTGATGCTACCACTTTACAGCTGGGTTTCCTCAAGTGGCTCTGAGTGGCCCCGTGGGTGGTGTTCAAGTCCTGAGGTCCCCCTGGGATGCAAAGGTCGGAGGAGAGGAGCAGGGCCATGTCAGCATCTAGGGGCGGGTTTAGTGGAGTACACGGGAGAAGACGGTAGGGAAAGAAGGCCATGGAATTCTGAAACTGGCTGTGTCAGGCAGTGGGGTGAACAAACCACGGCGGTAACGAGAGTGAGGAGAATTTGTATGAATTACAAAGAGTTACACAGTCTGACTTGACTCCAGATGGCATTCTTAAAAATATATTTTTGTGTGTTTCATGGTAGTTTTCAATCTAAGGTAGACAAAACTAAAAGATATAGAATATGTGAATGCCTTACAGCTGTTAAATGAGTATATCAACCTGTATACATCACAAAAACATGCTGAGTGGGGAAAAAAGGTTACAGAGCAATATGTACAATATGACACCATTTGCATAAAATTTCAAACCTGCAAAATAAAAATACAAATTGGAATTTTCAAAAATGAGATATTTTAAAGAACCTATAAACTCATAGGAGAACTTTTTTTTTAATTTGGGAAAGAAGATTTAACCAATATCCATTCACCTGGGTCTCTGTACTTCTTTCACGCCTCTTTTTGCACATCCACTCACCTCAAGGTCCTTGACCTGTTTCTCCTGTACTTCCCATCCCGATGAGATGTTCAAGTTTGGGCAAGTCAGTTCACTTCTGAGAGGTCCCATTTCCTCAGCTATAAAATGAGGGCAATGAATGATTGCTGGCTCAAGTCCCTTCTAGTTTTCCAGTAAATTAATTTTATTATGAATGATGTCTCCTGTCAGATCCGCAGAATGACAGCTTGGATTTCACACCCACTGATTCTCTGATGAGACCAGGAGCCAGTCCTCGACCCATGTCGGAGGCAGCCCACGTGTGCGTGGGGAGGGGCACTACCCAAAGTTCCAGATGAAGGGTCCTGAGCCTGGAGGAGGGGAGGCTGTGCCGCGGGGTGATCAGCACTGAGCTGAGGCGGGGGCCAGGCGCTGGCACCAACCCGCTGGGACTCCCCTCATTCAGCCTTGTTCCTGCACAATAGTGTAGGGTCACAGGAGGCGGAACCACGGGGAGCCGCATGGGACACTTTGCGTGGTAGTGGGCATGTGGGAAGCATTGAGAACCTGTCCACTGTCTTTATAGTCTTCGTTGTCATCATCATCATCACCTCATCATGTAACTGTCTCAGCTTAAATCCAGGGGCACAATAAAGCTCCTGTCTCTATTTTGTAGAGACAACCAGATTTTTTTAAAAAGAAAAAACTTGACTGCCTTTTTAGAGTCTCTGTATGTCAAGGTCCAGGTACGTTTCCTTGATCAGAATCTGTGTCTGTCGCTACCAATGCTCATGAAAAGTAATCCTCCCTCTCGCCACCTGCTTCATCCTCCACCTCAGGTGACAGGGAGCTTCTTTAAATTCTTGTCATAAAGCTAAGGATAGTAGCACACTTTCAGGTGTTTAATGCTTAAGCAGAGCTTGGGAGGTCAGTATATTCAGATGCAATCGAAGGACAGACTCATAACATAAAACTATTCCATTAGTTTAAAAATGAATATGTATCCAGAAAGTAAATGTTTACCAAGGGAAGCAAAGAATGGGAAAATTCAGTGACTTATTTGTAAATGAGCATTTCAGTTATCACCTAAGCATGCAAACGGCAGAAGGAAAACATTAGAGGCATTTTTAAAGGAGTTTGGTAATTTAGCAAAAATGGCAGGAAATGAGAAATGAATCACTTTCTACCACTGTTGTTCATGAAACCCCTTCCTGCCATTGCTGGATTTCTCCATTCCTCTCCAGGGCAGTAATTGGAATAGAACAGACACCACAAATGCAACTGTTTATTGTAACTACCTGAAAGTTGAGGCCCTTGAGCAACGCCTGCCCCAAGGCATTCCTTTTTGTCCATTATTAATCTGTCACCTGTGAGGTTACTCTCCTTGTTCTGTGCTGAATTTCATACAAATCCTTCTTCCAAAGATTATGTGTAATATAATAGCCCATTGTACCTGGAGCATTTTGTCTGCTTTTCTTTCAACCTGGGTCTGGCAGTTTTCCCACATCATTTAATAATTTCATTCTTTTTATTGCTCTTCACAAGAAAAATGTATTGTCATAAATCAAAGTATTTAATAACAAAATGATTTACTAGTTTCTCTCATATTTATTCTTATTTCTTGAAGAACCCCTAAAGTTTTGGTGGAAAAATTAATTTCTGCTATGTTATGGAAAGAGTAGAAAACACCAACAGTTTTTCTCTTTTTCTTGATCTAAATATTTTTTAAGTTTTTACTCCTTTGGTTCTCACCAAGATTTTGTAATGTGCA
>VMDR010015526.1:0-22202 GCA_007922815.1 Macrotus californicus | reverse complement strand
CAGTACAGAAATTATTAGGAGTGATAATAGCAGGCAGCCATTTTACAGAAAAGGTTTTCAACATTTCACCTTGTATTTATCACAGTTTTAAAAATTAAATCCTCTATTAGGTAAAGCAGTTTCTTTTTAGCTAGTGATTTACTTTTTCAGTATATATCAATGTTGAACTTTATCAAATGCTTTTATCAGTGTAGAAAAGAGTTTATGGAGGTAAGGATTTATTTATGCTATATTTAGCAATTCCATGGCTCGCATAGCTATAATAAGAGTTTCCCAGAAAATTTTTCCAAGAGGGTTTTGAATTCTCCCTTTTTAAAACTAAAGCTAACCATTAACTCTTCCTTATAAATCCAACTGTGCTCTGCATTTATAGAAGCCTTAGGATGAGAAATGGCTATTCCTATTTTTGTTAACAGGTCAGATTCACTTCACAGCCATAAAGCCAACACTTGAGACAAGCAATGAACAAAAATACAAATAATTAAATTTATGATTATGGAAGGTCCTTGAATTGAAGCATTAGTTGCAAAAATCAAACTTGACTCAAACAGAAATGTTCATCCAGCCCTCAACAGCCTGGGACCACCTGGAAAAGCTGGACTGGAGGCTCCAAATTCATGCCATGTTCTCTGAGGCAGTTTTTTGTGTTTGGGTAAGGAACTTTCCAATTCCTTTTCTCCCATGCCTCCAGATCAACATAGAAGACTTGCTAGAATAGGCATCGGCTACGTAATACTGAGCCATGCTGTGAGCCTAAAGCTATTCAGCGGACTGGCTTCTTGCAGACCTCAGAGATCAGTCGTGTCAGTCACACCTAGAAATGTGCTAGACTCATCTACTTATCAAGAACAAGCCATAGATAACTTGCTCTGAGCCTCAGAGGGTTCCTGAGAAGATGAATCAAGATTTAATCATTTGTGTTTTTCAAAGTCTGAGCAGCTGCCTTGTTCAATCCTTAGCTGTGAACAGCATGGTTCTCCCTTCTTGAGGACGACTGGTGTTGAACATGGGCTAAGCAGGACATACTTTCCATGACTTCTAACTTCCACTCTTGGGACATCCTCATACACAGTAACTCCAGAGGATATAGCTGTACTTATTTATTCAGAGTACGTACCATAAGTAACAAGTGTGTAGCAACCAAGATTTTGGTTTTTTAAAGAAAATTCTGTATTTGTAAGGCAGTCCTCTTCTGATGTAAAAGTGCATTAGGAGATGAATTGTTGGGCACTGTGTGAGTATTTCAGTAAAGTCTTCAAGGGGCCCTAATAACCAGGACTCTGAAGCTTCAGACAATAGGATGCTGGCAATAGCAGACTATGCTTCTACATGTGGTTGAGCATGCGTGTTGACCTGGCGCGTTTTGTGGAACAGCATGAAATCAGACCATATTTAATTTTGTCATATGAACTAGGAATAATAATACTAGCAGAAAAAGTGACCAAACTACATGTTTGAAAGTCTTTACCAAAAATGTCCCTTTTCATAAAAACAAATTGTTGGTAAATATTGAATAAACATTTAAATTAATCAGTTTACTGATGTTTTCTCATAATATTTATTTGCTACCTATTCATTCCATCTGTCATCCATTAAGATACTTTTAAGAAGAGCATATGGGGAAAAATTATAATTGAAAGCACTCTACTTATTTTATTTTTTCTATGAATTTGGAAAAGATCACCTTAATTTTCATTTTACCTGTGAAATACCTTAGACCAGCTCACAGAACACCATTGTTCTAGTGGAGCAAAATTCGAGGAAACTGGCTAAATGAAAGGTATGAGTCAAGTTCCCTCATCAAGCAGCTTTCTTACGCTGTCCCTGCCACCTGCTTCCATCCTCAGCTTTAAGTCACCTGCACCAGCATCACCATCTTCACTCCCACTCTATGGGAGTGTGACTGTCTGCCAAATTCCACAGCAAGCACTTTATTCGTGCTGTCACGTTGAATGGAGTAGGTATTATTGCCCCATTTTACATATGAGAAAACTTAGTACAATGGTCATTAATGTAACTTAGAAGGGCAGAGTTGAGATTTCAATCCTGGTATATCTGTCCATTCTCTTACCTGTTGCCCTATACTTCCTTCTTTATGACTCAATGCACAGCAACAAGATTGGAAAATAACAACTCATTATGTTTTGGAAGTCTGTCAAGAAGCCCCTTTAATCAGGTGTTTAAAAAGTTCTCAGTCATAAATTTATCACTAAATTACTCATGGAGTACCTGTCTCTTGTAGTCAGAATATTTTTTACGAAATTAGCTGTTGATTGAAAAGCAAGAAGGAAGATTCTATCAAGATTGTTGGAAAGACAATAAAATATAGCTCAAACACCACTTCTTTTTCCCCATAAAGATTTCCTTGACTCAATCTTCTCAGAACTTCCTTAGTGCTTTCCTTAGCTGGTTACCTCTGACTGAACCCTCTGAAAATCTGCTAAGCCTTTTGTGTGGTTGCTGGGGATACAAAGATCAAAGACCCAGTCACTGTTCTCAAATAGCTCCAGGTGGTACCTACAGGTGTTTTGGAAAAGGAGAGGCATCTAACTCTAGCTACATAAGACCTAGGACAGAGGAGGAAAGGAGTACGTGGACCACTGGGGTGAGGGAGTGGAGATTTTGACCCTTAATCCTAGCCTGAGGCTGGGAGCAGGACTTAGGCGGATGGAGAAGGTGTGTATGTATGTGAATGTGTGTGTTCAAGCATGTGTGTGTTTTCTAGGCAGAAGCCACGAGCAAGATGATAAGGAGAGGAGCCTGGCCTGTCATGGGAACTGCAAGTACATAATGTGAAAAGGCTTGAATGCAGGGTGTAGGCTGAGAAATGGCACAAGATGAAGCTGGAAAGGTATGTATGAGTGATTTGGTGAAGAGTTTGGATTTCATCCTGACAAAGATTGGGTGTCACTGAAAGATCTTAAACTCTTTAGAAAGATCATCCTGGCAGCTGTGTAGAGAACGGAAGGGCGTGGGAAAAGAGATGGCACAGGGAAAGTGGTGTGCAAGTCCAGAAGCCAGGAGACCAGTCAGGAAGCTCCTGCAGGCAGGCATCCAGGCCAGGCCTGAGCTCAGGCAGCAGCAGTGATGTGGAAGAGGAATGAGAGACAAGATGCATGGAGGCAAATAAAATGAATACGTGGGGCAGAACAAAACACTGATCTTAGTTTTTCAGATAAATACAACTTATTTACCTTTCTATATTATCCCTGAGCAGATGCACATTTCTCCACCTTTTCCTGAATTTGTACTACTGATTTATAGCACAGTCAGCAGTATTAACAGAATTAGTGTTATCTGTATGAAGCCCAGTGCATATTTACTTCCTGATGCACCATCTGATTTGTTTTCCTCAAACTGAAGTTATGGTTGATTTTCAGGAACCGGCCCTGCTTTTACTCCCTTTCCGGGCTACACAGACTGCAAATTTTGCTGCCTCTCACAAGAGGACTGGGTAAGGAGCAAAAAGATAGAACTGTTAAAACCCATACCATTGTGAACAAAGCAACTCAAAAGGCACCACTTCTAGGAGAGCTGGTCGCATCATCCAGAAAGGAAGCACATCTTACATGAATATTCCTACGGTTCCTCGGTCCAACAACAGAAGGAACCATAAGATAAGACATGCAGCTGAAAGGGTTAGGTTAGATTTGGGGAACCGTTTCCCCCCCAGAGAAGCTGTTCGGTATTGATATCAGTTATGCTAAAGAATAATCTTCCCTGGAGATTTTTTTTTTAAATGTTGGTAACATCTCAACCATTTTAACCATTTTAAGTGTACATTTCTGCAGCATTAAGTACATGTAACCATCACTACACCACCATCCAACTCCAGAACATTTTTATCATCCCAAACCAAAAATCTACCCATTAAGCAAAAACTCTCTAGTCTCCTATTTTGCTGGCACCTGATAACCACTATTTTACTTTCTGTTTCTATTAATTTAACTACTCTAGGTAACTCATATAAGTGGAGTCAGACAATATTTGTCATTTTGTGCCTAGTTTACTTATTTCACTAACCATGATGTTGTCAAGATTCATTCACATTGTAAAATATATCAGAATTTATACCTTTTAAGGATGAATTACCATTCCATTATATGTATATTACAACGTTTTGTTTATCAATTAATCTGTTGATGGATATTTGGGTTATTTCCACCTTTTGGTTATGTAAGTAATGTTGCTATGAGCTTTGGTGTACAAATATCTGAGTCCCTGATTTCCATTCTTTTGGGTATATACTGAGAAGTGGAATTGCTGGATCATGTGTATTAGGAAAACAAACACTTTTTCCTCCTGTGTGTTTCTCCTTTACTTTCACACTACTTATGACACTTTTGGTCACCAAATGCTTGCATATTTTTTACCACACCAAGAGATTCTCTGTGACATCAGCTGGGTGTCCTACAATTTAACTCAATTCTGACATTATCTACCTAGGTAGCATCAGATCTGACAGGTTAAGGCCCAGTCCCATGAGACTGGCCCCTACTTCAGATACCAATCACAAGCAGGAGGCCCCCAGGTCATCCACAACTTCTGTCCAACTTGGCTGCAAACTGGGGGTTCCCGTGATCCTCTTCCCCTTGGATTTGATTATTTGCTAGAGCAGCTCACAGAACTCCGGGAAACATGTTTACCATTTTATCAAAGGATATGATAAAAGACACAGATGAACAGCCAGATGAAGGGATACAGAGGGAGAGGTCTGGGAGGGTCCTCAGCCCAAGAGCTTCTGTCCCCATGGAGCTGAGGTGAATCACCCACCCAGACCGTGCATGTGGTCACCATCCTGGAAGCTAACCAGTTCCCATACTTTTGGGATTTTATGGAGGTTTCCTCAGGTAGGCATTATAAATTATTGACTGTATTTTCAGCCCTTCTCCAGAGAAGTGGGAGTGTTAGAAGTACAGCTGAAAATTCCAAGCTTGGTTTTCCTACTGAGCAGCCCCCATCCAGGTGGCAACCTGGACCCACCCAGAGTCACCTCATTAGAAAGAAAGACACTCTTATCAGCCAGAAAATTCCAAGGGATTTAGGAGCCCTGTGTCAGACACCAGGATCAAAGACCAAAATTTAAACTAAGGATGGTCCTAGTTTTCTTATCAGCTAGGAACTTATAAGGGTTTCAGGAGCACTGTTCCAGGAACTGGGGGGTGGGAGAAGGCAGAGACAAATGTACTTGTGTGTGTGTGTGAATACATATATACACACATACATACATATACATATGCATGTATGTGTGTGTATAGTTTGTTGTCTCACAATATGGTAATTTTGTTTAGTTTTTTTTGAAGAACCACCATACTGTCTTCTTGTACTATTTTAGTGGCTGTACTATTTTACCCTCCCACCAGCAATGCAAGAGATTTTTAAAAATGGGATTTTGCCTGGAGGAGGTGGGGGTTAGAACTGCTCTCCCAAAATTCACTATTCACCATGCCATTAAATTCACTAGACTATTTGCTTGTATAGACTATATTTAGTTTATGTTTTATCACTTATTTTTTATTTAAAGATGGATAATGTTAGTAACTTGTCAGTAATTTGAAGGGCACAGTGAAACTTCTAGCTGCTGTTGATATCCCCCCTGTCCCTTCCTCTATTAGACTGCTCACTCTCTCTTCTTACCTCATTTGGAATTCTCACCTTTTGAGTTAGTGATTAAGTAACTAATTTATTTATTCTTACATTTATCCATTCAAAACACACTTATTGAGCCCTGTGGTAAGCATCAAGTGTTAATACAGGCAAAGGCGTGGGTACCAGAAGGTGACAGTAAGAGTAACCACAACCAGAGTAACCAGGGGCATTTCCTGTAATGGCAAGGGGTGGGTGATGGGACTTAGCCTGAAGCCCTGGGCTTGGGACATTGGGACTCAGATGTTGTGGGAGGGCCCCTAAGAGGAAGAAAAAAAATCATCTATATAACGAATTATTCCCCCAGGGCTGGTGCTGATTGAATCTATGTGATAAAAAATATACCTTTTCCATCTTCAGCACCTAGAACATCTTCCATAGTATCATCATAATGGTTGTTTCTATAGAGAATTTTATCTGTAACTTTGTGTCTCTGTGAACTAAGTAAGAGTGGAAACTGGTAATTTCAGAGTTACCAAAATGTACCGAAACTAAAATATGGGAAACCTGGAGCTGGGAAAGGTCAGCTTTCTCTCTACAACTCATAGGAGAGAAAACTCAGACCACAGAACTTCACTGAATCTGCCAAAGTCACATAGTTAGCTGTTAGCGGAGGGTCGGCAAAGAGCTCAGCTGTTCTGACTCAGTCCTAACCCCGGCTGCAGCCATGTTTCCATCAGAGTGAGTGAATCAGAGAAAGAGTTGTAAACACCAATTGTGTCATTTGTATTCACCAAAACTTGTATTCAAACACAAATCCCAAGTGGCTTCCCCATTTTCCCCAATTTAAACTGACAACCCATGATTATGTCATGTTTAGTACAATTTTAAGCAACCTCACCTTCACAGTTTGTGACCACAGCCCATTTCACCCCCAATTCACTGCATCCAGCAACAAAAATCAACAAAGAAAAATTTTAGAATGCTAAAGAAGACGCAAGTAAGTAATGTCTGTGGCTTACAGCCTTACTCATTTAAAATTTCACCTACTGTAAAACATGGTTTATGTAATTTACAAGATATCATCTGATTTAACCTATTATAATGTTCCATCAGTCCTATGAAAGTACATGCATATCTATAATGCATGCTTACATGTTTATTAATTATAAAATCTTGCACTTCCATAATTCTTTTTATTCAATTTTATCAGAAGTCCTTGATAACAAAAAGTATGCTTTCTCAGTTCACAGAATTTGGCCCCAATTAAATGTGCCCAGGTTTTGAGGTGTTTGATCTACTATTTGGAACTTAAAACCCAGGTTAAATCTACAGAATAATTTATAGTATGAAGTAAACAAGGCTAGTAATCAGTAATCTTTTATGGCAAATAGTGTTTTAAACACAAGAGTTTTGTTCTGGTTAATGACAAGAAATAATGTAGTAAAGATGTCTCCCTCCCCTTCCCTCCCCCTTTTGTACCCTCCCTCCCTTCCCCCTTCCTTTCCTCTCCTCCTACAAAATTCTTCCCATTGAATTCTGAACTCTTGAGGACAACTTATGTTATGAATGTAGTGATCTAGGAAAGCTTCCTGTAGTCTTAGCTTAAGCAGTTATTGATTGGAAGGTGATGGGTTTGTAAAGCTTGCCTTGAGAACTGCTAATTAGTATTCAAATGTTCAATTTCAGCCTCCTAAGTACTCTCACTAGTCCACATAATTCTTATTTGTGGTCTTTCAAACTTGCGATAACATGCTATTGTTATTCCTTAAAGTCAAGCCATTTCAGGTACTGACTCACTGCATCTACTGTTTGATATCTATGAATTTATTTTTCTGAATAAATTTCCTTCCTAGAGTTTATTTTGAGGACTTACTCCCATTCTGAGCACAGAAGAATTCTATCTGGGTTGAAGGGAACAGTAAGTCTGATTTTGTCAAACTATAAAAATGGAAAGCTTTCATAGCAGACAGGGTGTATTGGTGTCTAAAAGTGGTTGATTGAGTCATCCTGGTAACTAGTGACTGAAAATAAATCACTATCTCTCTGGACAATTATTGGAATGAAAAAAGTCAGCTTCAAATACCTTCCAAACTTGAGGAAAACAGCTCTGAGGGAAAATAATATGTACTGACAAAGCTGCTTTTTTTAAAAAGAGGAACATCTTGCCAAAGACTCAAACTCATTCCTTTCAGAGCAGCTTGATTGCACAAGCTTTATGCTAATTATTGTTATATTAAAGATTTGGGAGCTTCACAAAAATCTTAAACTTGTATGTACAGGTTCAAAATACCTTATTTCAGTGGCTCAGAGTTAGGCTAGGAAAGCATTTCAGGTAAGATAATTACCTGTAGTAATGCTTGTTATTTCTTCTTCTTTTTTTCAACCCTATGGGCAGTTTATAATCTATAGTTTCAAAAGAATTTTCTCAACAAATTTAGTCATGATTAGTTACCTGCCCTCCAAAACCCAAACCTGTGTACTTTGGTATCATGGGATGGTATCTGCCAAATGACAGGCTTTAAAAAGTCTGAGACCATCTTTGCTGGTGAGTGTTATCCCTGCATTTGGTAAGGATTTCACTCACAGGAGATCTTTGAATTTTCAATATCCAACATTCATAGAAGGGCGTAGTTTCACAAGTTAGAGTATAAGGAAGAGGGTAAACAGGTCAATGGAAATAGACTAAGCCATCATTCCCATGTACTATGGAGTATTGGAAAACAATTAAGTAACATTCTTGTGATTAAAAAAATGAGAAAAGTAAGAAAAGGATGCTTCGACTCAGAGCCACTTACATCAAATGATAGCTGCTATAATAATAACCTGAGTGGCACACAAGGGAAATTTGGGGAGGTGGGAGGGTTGGGAAGAGTTTGAGTAGAAGGTGTATGCTGTTGAAGGAAAAGTATTATCTGTCTTAATCTTGCGTTAACACAGGCCAAATAGCTGCATAAAGTCTTGGAGAACTACGTTAAGGTGAATGTAGGTGTATTCTATGCTTTTTTTCCCAAGATCTTATCTGTGGGAAATATATATTTTCACTACAAAAAGTAGTAATATCATTTGCCAATTGAGGGTCACCAGCATCATTATTAAACTTCACACAATTTTTTTCTGGTAGCTATAAAGGTATATCTCTGGGTGTGTTGTTGTCACTGATGAACTGTGTGATTTAAACATGACATGGGGGACACAGGTACTAGGCACAACCTTGAAGGTGGAAGGGAGAGGATCAAGGAAGAGATGCCTTTGCTCATGCCATCTCCCCCATCTTTGATGCCTCTCCCAAGGATACTCCCTGGTCTTCAGACCTGCTGGTCAGGGGCTCTGCATTCAGTGGGTTTGGTACTGCTCATAAAGGTGCATGATGAAAATCGAACACATTTTATGTTACCTTTGGGAGTGGTGGAAAGGGAATAAGGGTCAGTCTAGCTCTCAGATCCTGAACTGGATCAGAAAATTCCTGGCTCTGGCTAATTTACAGATTTTCTCTACTACTATACTAACCATCAAAGTTTGCTCAGGGGTGGAAAAGCAGAAGCAAGAAGATCAAAAGGGGCATAGAACATGGTTGAATGGTCTCTTAACTCCTTCTTTTCCTGGTACCATTGACCCCCTTGCTCCCCATCTGAAAAACATCACAGGGAAGAAACCTTTTATACTCTCAAGACTGAAACAAAAATGAGAGGCTAGGGTAGAAAAACTGAGTTGACTTCTTTGCTGGCACTTCAAACAGATTTCAACACTATGAAATTATTTTGAGAGTTATCCCTTAAACTCCAGGTAGTTAAAAATGATTAAAAGACATGTTCTGTTGCTTAAGAATTAGCTGACATCTAATGTCATTTTTTATCTCCAAACAAATGCCATGGTGACATTTCTGAGTTAATGAAGGATCTGAGAAAGACATGGCCCCAAGCGATACTTTTATTACCCTTACTTTTCCACAGTCTCACTCTTCTGCCACGACCCTCCCCCCCACATACACCCTACCCCCTTCCTAGCTGCTATTTATCTAACTTGAATCACTCTATTCTTCTCCAAGAGAACACACCCCAGTAATGGCAGTGAATCATAGACACTGCTTCTCTGGTCTTTAATGGATTCGACAAAATGCCGTATCTGAGAGGATAAGAGGAAGGAACTTCAGAGGAGAAGAGCTCTTTAGGTTCCTGTTCAGTACGTTATCCTCAATATTATTTACCAGATAAATTTTCTAGTTGCCTGGTGGTGGACAGGTTTGTTTTTTTTATCATAATAATACGATTGACCGTTCCTATATTTCCATGCTCTCAGTAGACATCCTACTCAGCGAAGCAACCTCTCAGGCATGCCTATAGCTAAGTCAAAGCCTCTTTCATCTTGAGGTTGAAATTTCTTTTTTCTTTCTTGGCTAAAGAATATTAAACAGTTTACCCACAAGACTTTGATAACAAAGTCTTCGATAACAAAGTCTTCAACAGTTTCTATAAGTGAATCATTCTATATTCTACAAGTTCATATGAGGTCTTTAGGTAATAGAAAAAAGAAATAGAAATAGTTTGTCAAATATTCCCAAACGGAAATTTATAACATGACACAGTACTAAATAAAACACATCTTCTTTACCAAAGATAGGTCTTTTAAGATGGTACTTGAATTCATGGCAAGAGAAACCTAGAGGACAGTTTTTGAGGGCAATTTTCAAGTTATATACAAGTGTCATAATAAATATTGAAAGCTGATTAAGAGAACTTAGTAGATTTTCTTGTGTTATAAAATCTGTATTACATTTAGTTTGTTTAATTTGTCTTAATGGACATCATAAATCAGCTCAATCATGTGTATTCTGCATAATTCCTCACCTAAGTGGATTTAAATCTGGTTTTAAAAATATATATGTATGCTTTTAATTGTTTAAAAAATACCTATGAATGCTAGCTATGTCTACATGATATAATATTTTTGTCAACACAGAAAAGTCAATGGAATGGAATTTAACTCACCCTGAGATTACTATTAAGATTTTAAAAATAATGCTAAAGCAAAAAATTTTAAAAATTTACATACTGAAATGAAATTTTGAATTGTGGCTTAAAAGTGTGTATGTGTTTGCATAGTGAAAAAGAAAGGGTGGAGGGAGAGGGAGACACTATTCACCATTCTCTTCTTGCTATTAAAAAAGAATAAAAAAACCTCATAAAGGTTTTTTAGGTCTATGTCATCATCCCACCAACAATAATCACAGAGAACAGAAGACACATTTTACCACTCCTTGATGAATAACAAAGTGACTAACAGTAGCCCTGGGTATTGAAGAAATTTAAAAACACAATGAGAAAGCCTGCCTTAGGTTGATATTAATTACTATTATCACTGAATTCCGCTGCTCAAATTGTTCTCCATGGTAAGGTCAGGAGTCTTTGCCTTCTGGCTCTCTGGGGCAGTATTTTTCCCTGCCTGAAAATTTCATAGGAAACATCAAACTCCCTAAAGGTCAATAGATTTCAGGGTCCTACAGACGTGAAAATGTTTGCTAGACTTTATCTATAAAGGTACAATAAAACTACAGGAGCTATATCCCAGATCCCTTACACTAAATTGAGAGTGGACTGTATGTTTCCATTTTGGTATATGATAGGAGTAAGTACAATAAAATACAAATATATATGGGGAGATCATTCAATTCTAACAACACATATAAGTCAGAGATGTAGGTCAACAAATGCACATTTCTGAAAAACAGGTTTTTCTGAGTACTTATTCTGAAGTTCTTTAAAAGTCTGGCCAAAAACAATCCCATTTTAATATACCAGTTCATATAATAAGCAAGTCAGAACATTTGCAAGGCAAGATGTTTTCCTTTATGCAGCCAGTAAAAACAGCTCAAAGCTTAGGTTGTAATGATAAAAGCATTTTGGAGCAGCTGATTTTAGGGAATCATAAAAACAACCCAGCCTTATGCCCCGAAGTATAAAGAATATGCTGAGTCTGCAATTGTGCTTCTAGTTTCAGGACGAATCATTCTACTCTTTTTTTTTCAGCGTAAGTAACTGATGTCAATGGGTGAATAAAGGGAGAAATAAAAGTACAGACTGAGACCTGTGGCTTGGTTAGGTGAATAACACCCATATCACAAAATCATGAGTTCTGTCTTTTACTTTGTGAATTCCTTGAGGTTAATTTATGTAATTTTTGAAAAACTTAGAAAGAGTAGAATACATGTGAATTATTGTGGGAGCTCCCAGTTTTCTGCCACTTATGGCTTAAAATGGGAGAGATCTCACAGATCACAGCCCCATTAAAAACAAAAAAAAAACAAAACGAACCTGTGGCCTTTTTTGGAAAGGTAAGTGAAGGGATGAAAGAATTATGTGACACATTTCTTTCAGTCAATTGTGGAATGGTGAATATAGTTGCTACATAAAACGACAACCATCGAGTGCTTTCTAGATACCTAGCACCGATCGCGTTGCCTGTAATGGATTCTCACTTAGTCTTCCAGAACCTAGGAGGTCGACATTATAATCTCATTTTACCCACCACGAAACCAAGGCACAGAGACAGTACATTACAAAGCACATAAAGTAATGGTGCCGGGATTTGAACCTCCGCCGTTCCTCATTTTATCAGGTTGTCTTCAGGTTCTGTTTTATTTTATTTTTATTTTTATCCTCACCCAAGGGCATTTTTCCATGAGAGAGAGAGATGGAGATGGATGGCTTGCGTTCCACGACCCGACCGACCGATCCGACCGGCCAGGGCTGCAGGTCCGGCTTCCAGAAAGGAGACCGAGTCCCCGTTTTAATCGGCCATGCACTAGCACTGGAAACACGGGACTCTTACAATCCCCACCTTCCTCGTGACTCGGAAAATGCTCACACTGTCTTTCCCTGCACGCAGCGCTCCACCCAGTTTAGTTAACTTTGTGGTCGCACAGCAACAGAATGTCCCTGCACAGGAGACCAAGGGGACATTTTAGACTAAGGATGTCGCGGCCCAGTATTCAGCCAGGGCCATGCCTGCTTCAAACGTCTGGTTTCTGGAACATCATCTCCTTTAGGGGTTGTTCTGCTTCCAGCACGGCACCACGGCAAGTGCTTTGGACTCCATTTTCTTTCAGGCTTGAGGCCCAGCTGATGGAATCTGAACTGAGGCAAAAACGGTCGAACGCCTGTGACCGGGCCGCCGCGATCGCGGCTGGGAGCGAGCTCAGCTGCACTCGCCGGGACTCTTCGAGAGATCGCTAACACGTCGGGCTCTCAACAGGCCGGTTAACCCGGCCTCTGCCTTTGGAGAGTTTACAAGCTGTAAGTTGAACACACAGCCATTCTTGCACACAGCGACTCCTGGTGCCGTCAACTCTGAGGAAAGTCCTCGGCTGTAATGGGAGAGGAGAGGAGACAAAAGGGAGCCAGCAGCATGGGAGGGACATTCTCATCAACACAAAGACAAAGAGGCAGGGAGAAAGGTTTTGCACGGAAAGAGGAGGGAGCGGAAGCCCTAAAGAAAAGCGCGCTCCCTCGGAATCAATCTTTCGGAAGGGAAGCCAGGCCGGCGGAGCCGAGGCTCGCGGCTGCGCGCTCTGGCTCTCGGGCGCCCGGGGCCCCAGAGACGCGCGCGTCAGTCAATCTGGCCAATCACACGTCTGCACCGCCCCCTACGTTGCCCCTCCCCGTCCGCCCTCGCTCGCAGAGGCTCCAGGCCGCGCGCGCAGTCCCGGCGCTCTGGGGAGCTGGGTGAGGCTGAGCTCCGCGCGTCAGTCAATCCGTCCAATCGCGAGCTTCTTCCGTCTCTCCTGAAGCTCTGCCCCTGGAACGGGAGCGGCGGGGCGGGTGTTCTGCCCTGTGGGGATGGCGGAGGGAGGTAGCGTACGGGCTGGCGACTGGATGTGTGCGAGCTGAACTGCCTGGGGGTCTGCGGTGCAGTGGAATAGCGCTCGCTTTCCGTGGTCAGGGACCTCTCAACTGCACGTCAGGCCTGGCGTCGCCAGGGCTAGTGTGGTTTCCTGCAGTGGTGGGGGGTAGGGGGGTGGGGGATGGGGGGAGGGAGAGAGGGCTTCTTCCTCTTCCTCCCGGGGAAAGTTGATGCCTTTGTTTCAGGAAACGAACTTTAGTCGACTCTGCTTTTCAGGGTCTTTTTGCTACTTAAACGAAAATGATGCGGACAGACTAACATTCACCTGCAGTTGTGGTTCCTTATCCCCCAGGCCTGGAGGGTCGTTGGTTGTAATCACTCAGCCTTTAGGGTTGAGGCGGGTGTGAAAGTTCTCATCACGTCCTACGAGTCAAGATTTCAGTTCCATTTCCTTTCATTATAAAGCTGGCGAAACGAAATGAAAGCATTCTAAACTATCCAACATTTTTCTTCTCCTCGACCCCCCTACAGCAGGTTTTGAAGGTATCTTGATGAAAACAAATGGAGAGTCTTTGTATGAGGTTCGAGCTAGTTAATCTGCCATGGAAAAACTACTAGTTACCATGTGGACCAACACAACTTTATGTAGGAGGGTAAATGGAAAACGACAGCAAAAAGCAAGAATGAATCACAGCAGAATGAAAGGAGCAAGCTGGTGGCTTACTTGTTCATGTTACCTGCACTAAAAAAATTCTTTGATAAGAGCTGAGGGATATATAGAGGTGTGGGTTAATTTGATTTCCGTTTTGTGATTATGTCTTGTTTTTTAGAGGTAAACCAAGACTTCATATTCAAGATGGAAAGTCCCTCAGCCTCAGCTGTGATTTTACCTAGCACTCCACAAGGCTGTGCCGATCTACCATCTCCCCACCCAAGTAGTTCAAGAAGACAAGTACGAAAATCTTAGTTCTTTCAATGGGTCAGTTTTGTATTCCTGGCTATTGTAGCAGTGGTGGTTTTAAATCTGTTGAAGATTGTTAATGAACATAATGTGTAGCATTAATAAATGTATTAAATAGTTTTAGATCTTTCTCCTGGGATAATGTATTTGACTTTTCCCCATCTCCCAAAATTTCATTTTGTATAAATTATTTAGTTTCATACCAGGTAATTAGAACATTGCAGATGGAAGAAGTTTGAATCTTCAGTGTCATGAAGGTCTTTGGTGGCAGGATCTAGGTCTTCTCCAAAATTTGTGACTCTGAAGCACCTAGAGCAGCGTCAGGCATGTGCTAAGTTGCTGAACAAATATTTGTGACTACTGGGCTGTGTCCTGACACTGCTATGGAAGAGTGCTGATGTTCAGTCTTCAGAGTGCTGAAGTGCACTGCTGTTGAAGAGCGCTAAAATAAGGCAAAACTAACGGAGCTTCTAGGAATTCAAGACATTTGTGATGGTTACTTGAGATATATGGAGACAGAAAGCCATCTAGTGGTGTGTGTCTTTATTTCCAGTAATTTGCATCAAGAATGTTTTTCTTGGTTAACATTGTTAATGTTTATGCCTTTTGCAGCCTATGAGTGCAACACTTAGAGAACGGTTAAGGAGAACTCGATCTTCATTTAATTCCTGTTACAGTGTGGTAAAACGTCTTAAAGTAGAGAATGAGGAAAACAATCAGACCTTTTCAGAGAAACCATCTTCAACAGAAGAAAGCTGTTTGGAATTTCAAGATAATTTTAAACACCTAGAGAGTGAATTTGAAGAAAGCTCATTTTTGAAAAATACCTTCAAGAATATCAATGCATGTGAACCTAAGTCACTTGATACTGAATCTTGCAGTGGTCTGCAAAATGATTTTGATGAAAATCATCCCAAAAAAGGATTAAGTGAAGAAAAGGCAAAATTGGTGAGGCAAATTCAGGAGAAAGAAGACCTTCTTCGGAGGCTAAAACTAGTTAAAATGTATAGATCAAAGGTGAGAATAATTTCAGAATCACTGCATAATTATTTTTTAAATTATTAAATTCTTTATTTTTAGGTAAATGATAGGAAAATCATTTAAAAAGAGAAAATCGTTTTTAGCAAAATAAGTAATAAACCAAGTATCCAGAAACCCAGCTTCCAACAACTTTTAACTCAAATATGTCAGATTTATAGTGGTGTAGAATAAGCCTCAAACATCAGATTCAACTTTTTACAAGTCCCAGCTCTTCTTTAATTGAAGCTGCATGTAGCAGCATTAGAAGTATCAAATGTTAGATGCAGGTTTAATGAAAACAGAAGTGACAGCTGACAGTGGATGATTTAAAAAGTTAAAAACAGCCACAGAGTATAATAAAAAGTATTTTTAGTAGTGATCTAAAAATCTAAATTATTAAAATATCCAGGCATTTTATTTGAAAAAATAGCAAATCTATATTAGGTTTTATATTTCAACCCAGATAGATTGAATTAAAAAGAACTTGGGCATACTGAAGAAGATAACCTTTATTTCCCTGGATCATTCACACATATGCCATTGCTCCTTCCCTAGCAATGTGGAATAAATGATGGAATAGTATATCTTACTTGCTCTTTTGAATTTTTAGGATTTTTTAAAAATACAACTACTTGAGTTTTATAAGATAGTGAATACTGAAAAATATTTTTAATTTGAATATTCTCATTTTTAAAAGTATAGCTGTAATAGAAAAAGTAGATTTTTATAAACCTATATTGCTTTTCTACATAGTATTGCCATATTTAATGACTTTATTATTTTCCTGAGGGTAAGGAAGGCCCAGCACTTGCACCAAACAAAATAGCCATAGAACTCAATTTTGGTGCCATCGTAGAAACCACCCATCCTTTTTCCTGGGTGGAATGCTCATTCATGCCCTAATATGTTGGTACCCTTTAAACCTGCTCTTGATTGAGTTAACAGTTTTCATTAAGTAAGTTAAAACAGGATGCCTATCTAGCTATTAACATACATTTATGTTTTTTCTGTTGCAGAATGACCTGTCTCAGTTACAGCTGTTAATAAAGAA
This sequence comes from Macrotus californicus, assembly GCA_007922815.1. Lineage (NCBI taxonomy): Eukaryota > Metazoa > Chordata > Mammalia > Chiroptera > Phyllostomidae > Macrotus > Macrotus californicus. The sequence goes on along the minus strand of VMDR010015526.1, from coordinate 5,745 downwards.
GTGGAGAAGCTGTAGCCAACTGTTGCTTTATGAGTTGCAGTCAGCTATGTCTGAGGAGAACAAAAAACTCAGCCTTACCCAGTTGATAGACCACTATGGGTTAGATGATAAATTGCTACACTATAACAGAAATGAAGAAGAATTTGTAGGTATTTCATAATTTTTTTCTCCAGAATACCTTTGACAATGACAACTTAAAAAATACAGTTTAAAGAGAAGATATGAACCATTAGGGCTTAAAGAAAGGTATTTGATGAACATCAATTTAGGGCACTCAGATAAACAAATAGGTTCTAAAATGAAAATTTAGTATTTTGGATAAATTTGCCAAAGAAAATTCGACATTTAAAGAAATGTGAAAAAATTTTACTCATGTTTTAAAACATAATTTGGGTAGTTCTGGAAGTCAGTTAGTTGTACTACATTATTTTGTTTATTATGGTAAAAGAAGTTTTGTTATTAACTGTTAAAAAGTGGCCAATCAGGTGAATGTCTAAACCTAAATTGTTCTAAAAATGCCTGCCTGTCTCTTAAGTTTATGAACCTTGTTTCCATCCATTTAGCACATATTTCCATCTGGGTGGTCTCTCAGGTAATTAAACTCATAGGTCCAAAATTATATTCTTCCTGTGTCTTCAGATTTGTTTCTTGTATTCCTCATCTCATTTGGTGAAATGACCGTCTATCTCTTACAAAAACCACATTTTCTCTTTTCCTACTTCAAGACATCATGGCCTTTGGGGTCTTTCACATCCATCTACCTTTCTAGCTTCATCTGTGAAATATATTAAGCTTAGTGTGTTCACTTAGTTCACAGTTACTCCTCAGCCAGAGACCCACCTTCCTACAATTGGGTTTCTGGCTGCCCTCTTGTACAGTGTTACCTGCCCTGGCCATAGACAGAAATATGACCCGAGCTGGCCCAGTCTCTGAGAATTTGGAATTGTGCTCGGGAGGAGAAAGCCCTTCTCTTTTTGTGGCTGAAACTGTTGTATATAAACTTGGAAGCAGAAAAGCTGGTGTACTTCCAGAAATCCTTCCTGAGGGCTTTCTGGATTTCTGCTTTTAGATCCTTTTAAGGGTGAAAACAGCTTTACTTAGTTTTTTTTAAAAAACAAAAACTACTTCCCTACTCATAGGCTTCCTCCTCCAAGTGTACCCCACTTTCAGCCCACTTCCCTCCCCATGATCTAACAGACTGTTAATATTTGGCATAGCAGCCCTGGCTGGTGCGGCTTAGTGGGATGAGTGCAGGCCAGCAAACTGAAAGGTCGCTGGTTTGATTCCCAAAGCACACGCCTGGGTTGCGGGCTAGGTCCCTGGTTGGGGGCATGGGAGAGACAACTGATTGATGTTTTTCTCACATGTCAATGTTTCTCTCCCTCTCTCCCCTTCTCTCTTAAAAAAAAAAATCAATGAATAAAAATATTTGGCATAGCAGGAAACCCAAAGACTCTACTCTTAGCATCCATTCTAATTGTTGGTGGCCATGATCATAAATTCTGTCACCTACCTGCCCTACCACTCACAGCCGCTGCCACATACAGTGGCCTGCCTTTTTAGACCTTGCCATTGTGGTTGGCTCTGTGAATCCAAGAGGACTGGCCTCACATGGACCTCCCCTGGGCCTGGGATTCCTACATGGGCTCCCCGGGAGACTGCTATTTTGTGCCTACCAGCCTGCATCAACTGCTCAGCCAGAGGGCCTGAATGTGGCAGGGGAAGTGGTTTAGCTGCTGAGGGTGCTGGCATTTGGCTGCAGCTGCCCACTGCTGACTTAACATCCCCTGGAGTAACCCTTACATAATTACGTGGGGGGAACTGCAGTATCAGTGGGAGTCTGGTTCTGGGACAGTTGGTGAGAGCAGAGGGGGTCACAGGAATGTCTGGGTGCTGAGAGCTCCAATAGCATAGTGGGTACTCCAGCAACAGGAAGTAAGGTCATGGAATATGGATCAGGCTTATGGGAGAGTAGGGCATAGGAAAAAAATCACTTCTGTTGAGTTTTACCTCCATTGAATAGGATATCTTTACAGGTGTACCTCAGAGGTATTGCAGAGTTCAGTTCCACAACCCTGCAATAAGGTGAGTCAGGAATTTGTTGGTTTCCCAGTGCAACTTAGCTAGTTTCAGTCCAAGAGGCCTAGTTTTTGGCCCATCTCAGCTTTTGACACGTCTTTCTTACTAAACGTAATCATTTCTAGCTTTTGACCTAAAGTGAGAGTTTTGTGACTTCACTTACCACTTAGGGGCCACTGTAGGATTATAAGTTGGTCTACTTTAAATGCTGTTGTGTCTCAGGGAGTAGGGAGGCCCAAGGAGAGGAACAGCTAAGGGTGGAGCAGTTAGAACACACACACATTTCTCCATTAAGTTCGTCATCTTACATGGGCATGGGTTTTGGCACCCCCCGATGATTACAATAGTATCATCAAGGATCACTAATCACATATCGTAACAAGTATATTATAATGAAGAAAAGTTTGAAATATGAGAATTACCAAAATGTGATACAGAGACATGAAGTGAGCAGATGCTGTTGGGAACATGGCGCCTACAGACTTGCTTGAAGCAGTGTTGCCACGAACCTTCCCTTTGTAAAAAACAGTATCTGAAGCACAATAAAGCAAAGTGCAATAAAATAAGGTATGTTGCATCAGAAACCATAGAATAAAGTTTTTATTCTTAAAAATGGAAGCTACCACTTAGCACTGGCTTTGTGTTTCAAAAGTATGTTAACTCATTTGAGTATTGCAATTATCAACATCACAATGTTCAAGATGAGGAGACTTCAGATGAAGGAGTTATTTAAAAACTAGACTTCCAGTCAAGATGGAACCAGGCACCCCAGCTTCAGAGCCCTACTTTTAAGCCCTATGCTTGAAGATAGGCTGTGTTTGACCCAGTTAATTATGTTCCTTTTAAATAATACAGATAATATTTTAAAGGGGTGTATCATATGGATATAATTGCTGTTCAGCAGAAGCTGAGAGCAGTCAGTACCATGGACAGTATCAAGAGTAGGTTAGGGCGCATGATCCACGGGCTCTTCCACAGCCAACCCTCAAACCAGAGGATAGATACCTCCTGTTGAGAAGTGCTGCTGTTAGGATATAGTCTAGGGACGAGGGGTTCCTGCTAACCTCCACTCTATACGTGCCTCAAAGCTGTGCCATTCAAGCAAGGAGCGATGCCAGAGTCACCCAGGGTGGCCACTAAGGTAAAAAACTCACACAGGCTGTTTGATTTAAGACCTGGGAATCCACAGAGCATGAACCAGTGAATTTTATGGCACTGACTGCTAGCAAAAGGAGCCTCCAGGCAGCTAATTTAGGTGACATGGAATTTGTATCACCGTTGCGGGGAGCGGGTGAGGGGAAGCCTCGTATATTCCTGGTTGACTCCTGACAGGACAGAGACTTCGGACAACCCTATCTAATGCATAAAGTATGTGTACTCCTCACACTGTTGTCCACCCTTGGGTCCATCCTCCCAGCCCCCAGCCCCTACAATCCTTGTCAGATAATTTTGAAGGACCTTAGATGTAGGAACTGTTACCAATGGGCACTGCCCTGCTGAATCAGAAAAGCAGCACTTCGGGAGTCATTCTAATACTAAGGAGGGAAAGCATCAAAAACGTTGGTTCTATTATTTCTCTTACTATTCCCATCCAGCACTAATCAGTGTAATGGGCAGTCTGTAATGGTGCTATCCTGGCAATTTCTAAATAGATTTTAAATCTCCTGGAGATTTTTTCTAAATAGAAGGTTTTATAATAGCTCTCTTGCTTTACCTACATCCATGATGACTGCAGATCATCATTGAACATGGTGTTGCAGATTAAACTTGACAATTCACAAATTGCAGAGCAATGAGACATTGACATCACTTGAAGATTGTGGTCAGTGATCCCAATGGTGTCACCTTGGAATGCAGCACTCTGTCCACAGGCTATTGAAGGGCCAAGCAGTTTTCTGACCAGTTAATCTCATGATTTAATCCTAATCTGCATGAATACAGCAATAAACTTTTCATGGAAATCAGAAAACATTTTTTTTTTCCTGTTTGCTAAACCTTCCTGGGTAGGACACAAAATTGAATTCTGTTACAATGAATATGACATGTAGAGGATTATGGTATGTTTGTGTAGAAGAAAATATATCATAATTTATAAATGATTTAGGGCTTAGTAATAGTAAAGAGTTCACCATATTCTCATTGCTAGAACAAGGAATATTTTTAAATATTCTGGCAATTTTTTTCCTGACTATACAATAGAATAAATGTTTATTGAAGAAAACTTAGGAAATATAGAAAAGTATAAAAATCATCCATTGTCTCATAACTTCAGGTAAATTTTAAAATTGGAAATGTCACTCGAGGTGAGAAATAATTTCTTTTTGTCTTTAAGACTGTCTATACTATTAATGTGAAAATAATTTTTGATCAAATTAAGACTAAATAAAATAGATCTTGAGTACTTTCTGAGTTAAAGTCTTGTTCATCCTTGAAAACAATAATTCATGATATTTTATACACTTATTTATGCAGGACAAACATGGTTATAATGATTAAAGCTAAAATGAAATAATTTGCTATTAAAATATGCAAGTGAGAAGTTCTACTTAAATTTCCTTATATGAAAAAACAAAACATCATTTTAATCAAATTATTTTTTAACGGATTGATTTGACTTTGCGTTTCCCACCAGTGTTTTCACAATGGAACAAGAGCAGGAAATGTTTTCATCCTTAATCTTTCAACTTCAGCCTCCAGGATTGAAATCTGTTTGGCTTGTTCTTTTGAAGTATTTCTTAACTTTTGTTGTTGCATCATGTTTTCATATCGTTCTTTGGCAATTTTCTCACAAGTCAATATAGACCCTATCCCAAAAATGAAGCATAAAGGAATTAGTTGGATTATTTTCTATACTTTCCAGTATAGAAACAGCATTCAGAATAAATGAAACATGTGGAAGACATGCTGGTAGGTTTATAACAACTGTACAGATTTCAGGAATACTGATTACATTTAAAGAACCTACAGTTGAGTAAAGAAAACAAAAAGCTTACCCATGGCGTTACAGATGTCTTTTCTCTCTGAGACAGCCACCAACTCTTCTCGTAAATTGCAGCTTAGAGTATAATTTGCTATATCTTTTTGATTGCTGATCTTTTCCAGTTTTTTAAGTAGTTTTTTGCAGTTTGCCACATTCTTTTTGTGGGTCTGAAATTTTTGTCCCCGTGACACCCCACAAAAAATATAATTTTGAAAAAATATATTTTATAATGACATTATTCTTAAAATTTAAATTTATTATTATCATTAAGAAACCATCTTATCACCGTATCCCTAGTGCCTAGCATAATGCCTGCACATAGTAGGTACCTAAATTATTTGTTGAAAGATGGAATGGTATGATAATACCACATTTCAGAAAAAAATCTTGTATATTCTTAAACATGGGAAAAGATGAAAACACAGCCTTGAGATTACTTTGTTTTCACTTTACATATACTACACAATGAAATCTGAGCATTTGTTAAGCAGTTATAAAAAATACAAAGCCTTTACAATGCCGAGGAAAGACTATCAACATTTTGATTATACAAATTATAACCTAATGTGAAACAGGAAATTCAGGTACACTCAGATGTCTCCCAAGGAGTTAATCCTAATATTCAAAGAAGTGCTTCAGTCTACCAGACTTGTTATGGTTGCAAAAACTATTCAGGGACCTCTAAT
>VMDR010015525.1:0-22198 GCA_007922815.1 Macrotus californicus | reverse complement strand
AAAAATTAGCAATTCAGTGCTGACGAAACTCAATCATGCTACCCAATGGAATATGAATTCCCACTGAGGGATTCAGAATTTATACATGAGACAGTCAATGGAAATACAAAATGGCAACATAAATCAGCAGAAACTTCTGAAGATTAAGAGCCCCCAAAATGTATGCATGTTTAGCTCATTCAGTTCATTTCTGAAAATCTAGATTTTGAAATTATCTAAAACATTAAACAAATATTTATTCACAAACGCAATGGGTCCATGATATACTATGTACTGAACAAAGTGAAGCACAAAGCTGTACATGTTGCATGAACACAACTATGTCAAAACAAAAGGAAAAAAAGCTAAAAACTTGGATGGAAGTACACAGAGCTGCCATCAGTTGCCTTGGAGTGGCGGGATTTGCACTGGGATTTTTCTGCTCCTTTATACTGTTTTAATACTTTCAACATTTTCAAAAACGTTATTTCAGCTTTCACATAGTAAAAATGACTATTTAATATAAACAGCATTCTATACCCTACAATCATCATTCAAAAAATTTCCCAGGCTTCCCTTTTTCATTATCATGCTCTGTTATATAATTTGTTTAATCTTTCCTCTTCTTCATCAGACAATCACTATTGACCTCTATAATGCACAGACCATTTTTATGCCCATACGAGTGACATATGCATGTATATGTATCTGAATTTACATATAAAATTCTTTGTGTGAATTATAAATAAGATTAACAGAATAAATACAGAGACTAAAACAATTACAGTGGTATATTTGGAGGTAGATATATATGCTAGACAGACAGACATAGGTATAACATTATTTCCACTCTGACCCTGAGTGTGTGCTACATAATTATAGCAAACATACAATTGAATGATAAGTAGTATGGTACCTTGAAAGCCAACTGGTAGATTATTATATGTCTCGGGTATCATTGTTTTAGTACTGACTTGACCCTACTGAAATTCTTTTCTCAGATTATTTTGAGCAATCTAAGAATATTCATGCAATTTGTTTTGCTTGGGGCAAAGCTAAGAATATGCACTTCCCGAAGTCTGTCATCCACCCGCTGGCACACACTCCTCTAACTTCAACTCACCAGACAGACCCATTCATTCTGCAAAACACATGGAAATGCTAATGGATAGTGAGGGCAAATGAATGAGCTAAAATAACTCCCAGGTTTCCAGGAGGATTGGAAATTCCAGGGCAGCTGGACTCCAGCCTTGCAGGACACATGGTAAGAAAGGCGATATTTTTCATCAAAGAAGCCAAATCTGCCTCAGCCTAATAAATTTCTCTGTTGACCAAACAGATCAAGCACGATTCAGGATTATTTCAACAAACCATCTTGGCAGGTGAACATTTTCCTCAGACTGTGGCTCTTTTTGTCTATTGCAGAATGAATTGCGTGAACAATGCTGATGTAACATCGATATGAATCGAACACCAAGCAATATTGTGCTTGTGTACCCAGCTGCCCCGCTGTTGAAGGAGGCTGAAACAGTTTGAAGAGCTGAAATATGTTACACAAAAAAACGTTTTCCTTTAGCAGACGCTGGTTTTCTGGTGATATTTTTAGCAGCAAAATCTTTTTTTTTTTTTTTGCCTTACTCTAAAGAGATTCACACATGAAACACCAATTTATTAAACATATAACTAGGAGCTTTTCTGGCTGACATGTGGCAGGGGCCCAGCCATTCCAAACATACCTTCCTCTCAGGCACTTTCCTGCAGCCCTGAGATGCATGCAAGATAGACTCACCCACTTTTGAAGAACTGGAAGAAGCAAAAAGCAAAACAAAACAAAACCACTGAAAATGTCAATGTTTATCTTGAAATGTTGTATGAAATCATTGGCCATAAAAATATTCTGTAAGCAAAATTGCTGGTGTTTATCTTTTGAGGGTCCTCCCACCTCTATTTCATCGGCCACCCCCCCTTCTTCCTTCTTCACACTGCCTCACGGTTTCCCCCACGTACGCACCCCTGCCACAGAAGCCTCAGCTAATCTGAGCTCCCCTGCCCCCTCACTGTCATCATTACATCCTCTCAGCAGCCTGCCCTCCCACTGGGACAAATAATTGTACAGCCCTTACTGTGAACATTGGGCTTTTGCCACCCAGTCTCCATTCCCAGCTTTGCCCTGATAGTGTTTCATTTTCCTCAATGTCAGCAGTCTTGATGGTCAGTTAGTCAAAGTGCCTTGCCCCAGCTAATCCACGTGGAGGGCTGCTGCCCAGGATGGTGACGTTTGGTCTCAGCCTCTCCCCAGGGATTCTGAATCTTGAGCAGAAGATCTCAAAGAGAGACAGGTGGGACTGATTCTGCCCGGTGATGGCATTCTGATAAGACCACCCACTAGTCTGTGTAATTTAGATCCCTGATCTGGCCCTTGGTTCCTGGATTTCTGTTCCTAGTATCCCAGCTTTGTCCTTTCTTTTAGTGAGTTTTCCCTTTTGATAAACTCCCTTATTGTTTAAGTTAGCTGAAATCTGTTGTTTATATTTAATGACACAAGCTTTTATAAAACAGTTTTGGATTCATTATTTAAATGGGCCGCCATAAAAATCCTTTGAAGTCAGATAGGAAAATACTGTCAATCCCATTTTATAGGGAAATAAATGCAGGATTGCATTATTTAATTTTATTGTCCAAAGTGTCATATTCACACTGATGACCATCACGATTCAAACCCAGTTCTTTCTTCTGCCATGATGACTCTTCCTTGGAGTAGTATCCATCTTCAGGACTTAGCCCTACCAGGGAAATGTGCTTTTTTGTATGTCTAATTCCTTCAGAGCCTCCTGAAATTATCATGAGTTCATTCAAAAGGCCCAGTCCCACAGAATAAAAGACTGATAGAGAATTCATGTGTTTTTCTTCTCAGGGGCATTTATTTATTTTCAACAGGAAGTCAAACAAGTATATACTTCCTTAGCCACAAAAGGACTCATTAAAATAGAGGAGCTTTAAGAAGACAAATTTATATATACATGTGAAATTCTATATCTCATATTTTCAAAGATACTGACCTACATGTTATCAAGTATTTTGTAGAGAACATCTAAACTCAGCCATTATCTGATTTCAGTCTGATTGTTAAACTCATATGTAACCCAAACTCTTACAAAGATAATAAAATTTTAAATACATTGGAAAATTAATGACAAGCCACTTGGATTATGACAGAAAAAGAAAATACTAAAACAGTTAAATTTCCAGGCTTCAGGAGAAAACTAAATGACCCAGACCATAAATTTCTCCTTTGCATCTGGAATCAACAAGAGGTGAATTATTATTGTCTTATCATGTTTATCAGAGCTACTTGTAAAATATAGTAAATTGAACCACAGGAAAAAACCCAGGATCCTTGCCCATTCCATCACACACACACACACACACACACACACACACACACACAAGTACAAACTTGACTTCCAGACTTCCAGGGAAGTCAGGTCCAGACTGATGAATAATTTTTGAAAAAAGGGGGACTTTTTTTTTAAAGGCTTACCTCTAGTTTCAATAATTTGTCTAGATTCACTGCCCCTATTCCAATGGAAAAAGGGACTTCCCTCCCCCTACTCCCCTGTTATCTGTACCTTCAGGCTTCAGGTTGTCCCACTGACCACATAAGAGAAGAGATCAAATCACACAGTGAAGTACCTGGAGTCCAAATATATCCTACCCTCAACCTTAGTGTGACTTTGAGCAAACTGCCAGTCCTTTCTGAGCCCTTGTACAATTCCACCCAAATTGGATGAAAGTATTATTACCCAGCCTTCCAACTCATTAAGATTTTCAGATGACTATTGAGACAGATAATAGATAAAGATGTACAGGGAATTTAGATATCATCTGATAGAAACTGGCTAGCCACTCAGATCTCTTAGGTACTTTCCTCAACTTTACAGAGTAGACTAAAAAATCTGGTTTATTATTAAAAGAGGTTCGATCTGTTAGGGTTGGCCTCATGTCATCTATTCCATAAAACCAGAATGTGCTGTCACTATTTACATAAATAAATACAACTTATCCTCAAATCATTTTAATCTTTCTCTATGTTTAGTGAGTATATTTGCATATATATTAATTTAATATGGGCTTATATTCAAATGAAGTCACACATATTAATTAATACAGAATTTGCAATGGCTCTGTATTCTCACCTACCCTACTCTTTGAACAATAATTCTAATATATTCTAAAAATATCTTTTCCCAAAGATCTATAAGAATCTCCAAAGGTGCTCATGTGTCCAAGTGTCCTTGTTTGTATGCTGCTTCTTCCCTGAAGAGAGAAACACAGCCCTTAAGATTGAACTTAAGCTCTTTCCACCTATTGCCGAGCCATGTGCATCTCTTGGAACAACTAGTATAAGTGCCACAAGATGGGGGCAAGAGAAAGCCCCACCACAAGGTGCAAAATTATGAGCCCTGCTGTTAACAGTAAGATTAGCCCCACCACATACACACAGTAAAGTAGGCAGCAAGGAGTGCCATGCCTTGACACTGGATGTGGGCAACTTCTCCTGGGGGTCCAGTGTTGTACATGCAAAACAAGAATTATTAATGTTGTCTACAATGCATCCATTAAGAAAGTAGTCCAACCCTAGTATAGAATTGCATTATGCTCATTGACAGCCTACCAAATAGACTATGGTACAAGCTTCACTATGCACTGCTTCTGGGCCACAAGAAGGGGGCCAGGCTGACCCCTAAAGAGGAAGAGATTTTAAAAAAAAGAAGAGGACTTCTTGTTAAGATGGCAGCCTAGGTAAACACAGCTTGCCTCTTCACACAGCCACATCAAAATTACAGCTCACATATAGAACAACCATCACTCAGAGCCATCAGAAATCCAGTTGAATGGAAGTCTGACAACTACCAAATTAAAGAAACCACATCCATCCAGATTGATAGGAGGGGTGGAGACATGGAATGGGCTGGTTCCATATCCACATGTGGTAGATAAAAATTTGTGAGGGATATCTTGGGAGCAAGGAGTCCCAACCCCATACCAGGCTTCCCAGCCCAGGGTTCTAGTACCAGCAAGATAAGTCCCCATAACATCTGGCCGCAAAAACCAGCAGGGAATGAGTCAGTAGAAGAAACTTCTGGAGTCCCAAGCAGTTCTCCTTAAAGAACTCACACATACTTACTCAGACTCACTACCTCTGAGTTCCTATACCAGGGTAGCAGCTTGAAAGGCACCAGTGGCATACAGGGAGTGTCTGTATGTGTCTGGCATAAAGGTGAGCAGAGACCATTGTCCCTTTTCTAAACTGTCTCCCCACAGAGCCACAGAGCCAACAAGTTGGTGCCATACCTGGGACTCCATCAACATGGCAAACACTGTTTGACCCAGCTGGATATCCCCACAGACTCTGCCCCACCCAAATTACAGGTCCACATGAACTGCTTTTCCATATGAATGGTGGGTCTTGGCTTATGCTTCACAACTTCCAAAATCCTCTCAAATAAGCAACAGCTGGTCTCAGTGAGCCCCAGGCCTGGCACTAGCAGCAGCCAGCCTAGTTTCACAGCTCGGTTTCACCTTGGAATCTCCAAGTCCAGCACAAGTACAAGCCATCTCAGATTGCTTTATAGCCCAGGCAGGGTGGCCCAAGGCAGAACACTGGTAAGGGCTGACCCTGGCCTATACCACAAGGGAAACCTCAGAGCCTGCACACCTAGGAGCAAGTTGACTTTCATTCAACTAGATTTCAGCCAGCTACAGACTACATTGGAGGACCACCACCTTGCCCCTACACAGCTGACCCTCCAGGACGGTAGAGGTTGATGGTTAGTGGTCACAGCCAGTCCTTGCAGCTGACTGGCCTGGGTAAATACCCACCATTTACCTGCTAACAATAATCAAGGCTCAACTACAAGAGGAGGGTATACTCAGCCCACATGAAGGGTGTACCTCAAGTACCCTTGGGTGATAGGTGAGGTTGTGCCACTGGAACCTACAGGACACCTACTACATTAGGCCACATTATTAAGACAGGGAGTCATAGCTGCTTTACCTAATACATAGAAACAAACACAGGGAAGCTGCCAAAATGAGGAGACAAATAAACATAGTCCAAAATGAAACAACAGATCAAAACTTCAGAAAAAGAGCTAAACAAAATGCAGACAAGCAATCTATCAGAGGCAGAGTTCAAAATACTGGTTATAAGGATGTTCAAGGAACTTAGTGAGGACCTCAGCAGCATAAAAAAGATCCAGTCAGAAACTAAGGATACTCTGATTGAAATAAAGGACACTTAACTGTGAAACAACAAGAAAGTGGATGAAGCCTAGAATAAAATTAATGATTTGGAACATAAAGAAGCAAAAAACATCCAATCTGAACAAGAAGAAAAACAAATCCCCAAAATGAGGATAGTGTAAGCAGCCTCTGGGACAACTTCAAGAGGTCCAACATACACATTTTGCAGATGCCAGAAGGAAAAGAGAAAGTACAAGAAACTGGAAATCTATTTGAGAAAATAATGAAAGAAAACTTTCCTAATTTGGTGAAGGAAATAGACATGCAAGTCCAAGAAGCACAGAGAGTCCCAAACAAGATGGATGCAAAGAGGCCCACTCCAAGACACATCATAATTAAAATGCCAATGGTTAAAGATAAAGAATCTTAAAAGCAGCAAGAGAAAAACAGTTAGTTACCTACAGGGGAGTTCCTATAAGACTGTCTGCTGATTTGTCAAAAGAAACTTTGCAGGCTAGAAGGGATTGACAAGAAATATTCAAAGTCATAAAGATAGGCACTTACAGCCAAGATTGCTCTACCCAGCAAAGATATCATTTAGAATTGAAGAGCAGTTAAAGAGTTTCCCAGACAAGAAAAAACTGAAGTAGCTCATCATCACCAAACCATTATTATATTGAATGTTAAAAGGACTCAAGAAAAAGATCAAAGCTATGAACAATAAAATGGCAACAAATATATATCTATCAACAATTGAATCTAAAAAACAAAATAAGCAAACAAGAACAGAGACAGAATCATGCACACATGGATACAGAGAGCATTTTAATGGTTACCAGATGGGAGAGGGATATGGGGGAATGGGTGAAGAGGTGAGGGGATTAAGAAGTACAAATAGGTATTTATAATATAGCTATGAGAATGTAAAGTACAGTATAAGAAATGGAATAGCCGAAGAATTTATGCCCATGACCCGTGGCCATGAACAATAGTGTGGGGATTGCCTGAGGGAGTAGGGGGTGCTGGATGAAGGGGGATAAAGGGGAAAAAATTGGAACAACTGTAACAGGATAATCAACAAAATATAACTTAAAAACAATCAAAAACCAATCAGAAAAAAAATGTGATAAAGAGAAAAAGAATGCCTAAAATTAGCCATCTTCTGATTAGCAGGTCTAGCAGGGCAAACTTCTTGCATGCCATGCTCCAAGACCAGGCCAGTGTGGCTGAGCAGATGGTTATGTGCTGGAAAGCAAGGAGCTGTGGTTCTGTCTGAGGAAAATCAAGGCCCAGAAAGGCAAACAAATCCTCCTCCTTCCTATCTTAGCTCAGGTAATAAAGGTGTTTACTGTTCTAAAAAAAAAAAGATTGAATTTGACACCTATTAAAATAAGCATTTATATCTGCTGGCCCCTAACAGTTCTGTTTGTTACTTTTAATCTACATCGTTGTCAGTGAGTGTCTGGTGGTGAAGTTTGGTTTCCATCCCGCACTGTGGTGGTGGCGTATACATTTTCATGTTGCTTTTGAGTAGAGAGCTCCAGGGATTCCCCAGGCAAAGACAGTTCCATGATATGTGGTGGAGAAATAATGCTGTTAGCTTTCAGCTACACTCAGTTGGTAAAAAAGCTGAAAAGCTGCCTGATGCCTGAGAGTTTCCATGTTCTGATGAAGTTCTTTCAATTCAAACATATATGAATGTTTTTTTCCCAAGGCATATCCAAGGTGTCAGGGTGGTTGTATCAAAGTGGTTCTTGTGTCACCCTGGCAGATGGATCAGTTGGTTGGAGCATTGTCCCATACACCAAAAGATTGCTGGATTGATCCCCAGTCATGGCACGTACAGAAGGAAACCAGTCAGTGTTTCTTTCACATTGATGCTCCTCTCTCCTTGGGTGAGGATTTTAAAAAATGGTTCCAGTGGTGATCACCCTGGGCATGAATCAGGATTTCCTTGTCCCCCAAGGCTCAGCCACTGATGACCAAAAGGCATCCCAGTTCAGGATCTTTTATGCCTCCAAATGAGTTGCCTTTCATGCACCTCATTGCTCTTCCCCACAATTTGGCCTTTTGAAGGTCATCCTAATGCATCAAACATATTTCAATATCTTCTAATCTTAAAGAAAAAAGGAGTCAAGACCAATCTATTTTCCCTCTAGAAGTGCTTTTTCTCATGAAAATTAGTAGATGTAAATAAATTCAAGCAAGACTGATGCTGCCCAACTTCATCTGCATCAACCAAGATGCAAGAGTTCACAGATATTTGAGAAAGCAGTTAAAACAATCCTCATCACCAACAAAGTTAGAGCCCTAGATCTGGCCTAAACCTTCTCTTTCTCCCTCTCTTCCCCTCACTTCACCCCGCCCCCACTCCTTTTTCACACACACCCACACAACTATCATCTACAGAAAGCAAAATTCAAAAAACTGTAGTGCTAATGAAAATGTGCCAAATAACAATCTAGACTGAAAAATAAGATGAAAAATGCATAGAGACATCAAATGAGCAAGCAGGCTATGTAATGAGCTGTTTGATGGAGCTTGGAAATTTAATGAGCAACTTGAAAAATCATTTAATATTTGGTTTGAAAGGAACTTAAGGATCAGTTGGTCTAACCTTTCAATTTCTAGCTGAGAAAATGGAGATCCAGATTGATGAGTTGACTTGCCTGAGATCACACAGTTCCTCTGAAACAAATGGTGGACTAGAGGTTCTCATGACACCCTACCCCATGCATGATTCCTCTATATGCAATTTTGCTTGAAAACTTGTACTTTTGCTAAGAGACAAAAGAGAAGAAATCTTTTTCATCAAATCAATCAAATATTATTAATCATGATCCAATTCCTTGACTTTGAATACCCAGAGGGAAAGAGTACAGAAAACTCATTTCATCCCTATGGCATTAAACAGTTACTTGGAAGCTTCGCAAATAATAATAGCAATAATACTCATAATTATCACATATTGAATATGTCCCACTCATCAAGCACTGTGCCAAATACTTCATAGTTTTTTTGTTTCTCATCAATCTTCACAGTAAAACACATTGGAAATACATTTAAAGAACTTAGGCAAAAAGGTCAAGGTCATGTGAGTACTAAGTGGCAGACTAGGATTCAGATCTGACAAGACTGATAGGACTCTGAAGGGAGAAGCATACTACAGCCAGTGTTTAGGGTATTGAACTGTACATAACTTTTTAAACATCTGTATATCTGTTTTGCTTTATTCATCCCATATCTCCAGCTTGTGCCATCCTTTACTGCACACTGCTACCACATTCACCTTCCTGAAGACAATTCCTTTGTGCCGTACTCTCTCTACATGACCCTGGGTGGCTTCCCACAGTCTAGTTAATACCTTGGTATGTAAGACCTCCATAATCTGTCCCATTCTACCTCCCTAACATTAGATCCCATTCTTCTCTATCAAATTCTTGCTCTTATCAAACTAGATCACTTTCTACCCTCACTATCCACCTTGCAATTTATCCTTCATTCTTCGACACTTACTGATCACCTATATGTACCTGGCATTGTGTTAAACACTGGAAATAAAAACACCAAAGACACCCCCTTCTCTAAAAAGATTATAGTGCTACAGAGAGAGAGACATGCAAACAAGTGATTACAGGCGAGGAAAGTGACTACCATAACTCAGACTGGTCAGAGTGCAGTGGGAACCAAGCCGAGCTCTGAGTTTTCAGTTTACATGTGGATTTTTGTTTGCCTTGTATGCCTTCTACAACCCATACTTCTACCTTCAAGTAACTGTATCCCATAGAATCAAGCTCAAATGCCGCTTTCTTCATGAAGTCTTGCCTCATAAACATGTGGATATGTTTCTTCCTCCTTTTTTCTGAGTTTCCCCTCCCCCAAAATGGAATGAAAGCTCCTAATAAATAAAAGATATATACATTTTTTACTTGTTATTTTAAAATTTTAAATGCTTAAAAAAGTAGAAAATAAATTTTCCAAAATTCTGAAAGTGATTACAAGGGCTCCAGTGGTTTCTAGCTATGACAGTTTTTGGCTAATTTTACTTCAAAATTTCTGACTTTCTCTATATACACTTAGTTATGATCAGGGTCTTTTATTGGCTCACAAATGGAATGAGAAGGGGAGGGGGTGGTAGAAGATTTCCTGGTGTAAATGGCTAAGAGAAAACGACCAAAAAGGATACATGTGTACCATGACGGCAACACTGCCTAAAGTGCAGTAAACTTGACTGTGGCAATGACAGGTACACGATAATGAAGACGTACTAAAAGGGCCCTGAGATAGAGCCAGGGATGTATTGAAGTAATGCAAAACCAGGTAGTTCCCAAGAGCGGCCACTAGGCGTCCCAGCCTACTCAGTCTTTCAGAACTATGGGGAGAGAGGAGCAGATTGGGCTGCCTCTAGCCAGCCAATCATATTGCAGTTATCTCAATACATCTAGGCTTAGGTTTCTGGCCACAGGAGCCTGATCAAATTGATTTCATGTTCCAGAAGGTCTAGCACACTCTAGGGGACATAGTAGGTACTCAGACATATTTGCTGAATACATGTTAAATAAAAGAACAAACAGAAAAAAAGAACAACCCTTATGTGGTTGTAAGGAGCAAATCTAAATGACTTTATAATCAATAGTTTTCCAGACCTGTTCTTTGGCACGCTATATGGTAGTGGCTCTGACTCCTTCCTCGTCCCAGTCAGTGCCACAGTCAACCCCTGGGATGTCTAGCTCGCAGCACACACCAGAAATTCGTTCACACTCTTCCTCTACTCCTTTATATAGAAGAGGGAGTAAAAGATGTGAACTACAAGGTTGAATGAAGCAACAAGCCAAAAGGAGGAATGTTCCAAATGTGTTCCTGGACTTGAACAACTTCCAAGGTTTAACAGCCACTCCAGGCTGGGTTCAGTACTCAGCACACTGACAAGCAATTACTGCCCAAGGGCTCCAAGTGCCGAGAAGGCCACAGTGAACCCACTGTGGGCAGTTTTTTGATCTCCTACTCACTCTATTTATTGGCCCCAGTGGCTCTTTATCCTAAGCCATGAAAACATTTTGTAAAAGAGAATATGATGCCGGAGAATTAACTGGACTCTTCCTTGTGCCCAGATAGTAAATCATGAGGCTGAACAGCCTATAGCTAAGTAAGCCTACAAAATGTCCAGCCCGGTCAGAGGCTCTGATGCACAAAACAGTTCTGTACATGAAATAACAGCCAGACAGAGAAATAGATTTTTAGGACTGTAAAGAGCCCTGCAATCATCGAAGGCCAGTGATTTTCAAGTGGTTTTAGGCATAGAGTCCTCGCTTCAAACAAAAACTGTTCAGACCTTTAGTATAGCTGAGTAAGGAAGTTACTCCTGGGAGAAGGGTGTGGAAGGCAGTAGAGACAGAATCTCTAGAGCTTCAGAAAACAGTGTTTGAACACAGTTACCCTGAGCCACCCCCTGATTTTAAATATTCAGAGAGTGTATGAGAAGAGGAATGATTTTACCTGCACTTCATAGATGAGGATATTGGAGCCCAGTTTAAATTTTTTTTTTTGGAGTGGGGGGCGTCAAGATTATGCAGCTCAGTCCCGGTCCCTTAGGAAAAGAGATGGTATGTACAAATTCAGATCATTTTAAAAGGAGTTAATAAAGCAACTATTTACAAAGGTGTGGGCAGGGTTTCCGAAATAAATAAGAAGAGTGCAGAACACTGGAATCAGTAATCTAGGCCTGAAAATAGGAGGAGAGGGAAGAATGAGTTACATGAACTTATAGGGGAGATGTAATCTATAGTTGAAAGACACAGCCTGCCCTAGAGAACCCTGCAAGGAGGGAAATAGAGGAACACGTATGCCATCCTCGTTCTCCTCTTCCTCCTCCTCCTCTCCCTCCTCCTGACCTCCTCCCAGGGCTACCATTGGCTGAACAGACTAGAAGTCAGGCAACAAAGAGTCTATCAATGTATTCCACACAGATCAGTCTCCTGGAGCACACAAGGAGGAGGATCCAAAGGGGCAAACAGAAGTTATCCGCATAGTCAGCCAGGGACAGAGACAGGGTTATCCAGATATGCAATGGCGAAATCTGCCTTATTGATCACTAGCCATTGTGACCTTTACACTCCAGGAATTTTTTTTTGTATCCATATAACTGTTCGGTGACAAAATCACTTTGAGTGTGACTTCCTCTCCATTACTCCACAAATATGTCTTATCCCCAATTACCGCATAAATTTACTAAGGGGTGTTTCCAAATATTCAGCAAGACCTCGAACTTCTCAGACAACTTTAGTCATGTTCTCTTAATACAAATATCGAATGCTATAATTGTCCTAACGTACGTTATGACATTAAAGTGAGAATCCGGGCTTTAATAAATAATTAACTACCACATTTCAATTCGCACACCTGCTGTGTGTCAGTTCCTCTTCATCACATGAAATATTGAACACCCTAAAGCATATTTGGCGGACACGTGGGGCCTCCCTTGCTCAGGCTGTGACTGTAGTAAACTTTTTAACCATCACTGCTGGATAATGGTTCTCTCTCTTGCTGAGAACACGTACCGACTTTGATCCTTCTCAGCACGGTCAACAGCTTTCAAGTGATCAGTTAGCACATAAGAATAAGCCCATATTCATTCCTGACGTGAAGAAGAAAACATAGGTGGACAGAAAAAGTCTGAGGATCTAAGAACACAAGCTGGAACACCTCAACACACTGAATGTCATTTTAAAGGAACTCTCATCCAAAAAGAGTCACTTTTAGAGCAGGCAAGGGAAAATAAAAACATGTTGAAACGAAATACCTATTTGCTCAAGCAAAAGACATCTACCCTCAGTTCAATTTGAGAATATACAGCAATATGAGGTAGAGAGTTTTAAATTGTCACAAAATGAATACAATTTCACAATGAACAACATTTATCAAAAAATCTGTTGGATGGGCAGTTTAACTTTCTCTTAGGGTCATATGGGGATTTATTGTGCAGGAAGCCTGTGGGAAGGATTTTGTTCCAAGAAGCTATTACTCCTTCCAGCAAAGAAGGAGGGTAAGAGATGTACACAGAGATGAAAGGAAGAAGAGGGCAGAGGAAAAATGATTGAATTTGGGCTTTGCTCAGAAAATAAAAAAATAACGTAAAGGTTCTATGAAATACAAAACAGAAGCTGGAGTCCTCTCTTCCCTATCCCTTACTTTATTAGATCGGGGTGTTTAGAAATCATTCGAAGCCTTTGCATGGAGCTTGTAGAATAAAAAAACAAATTCCTTCCTGTGATGTACAAGACCCCACAACCTGTTGTCAACCCACGGTCTATTTCTCCCATTTAATGGCATGATACTCTCTTAGTCACCACACTCTAATCCCACTGGTCCACCTGTAGTTCCTCGAACACCCCAGCTCTTTGCTACCTCAGGACCAGTGGACTTCGCTCTCTGCCTGGAATGCTCCCACACACTCTACTTTGTGACTAGCTCTTAAACCCCAGTCTCCAGAAATCAACTTAAATAAAGGCCTTCTCTGAAAACTTCACTTAAAGTAGGTTCCTTCTGTCACTCTCTCACTCTGTTCTTTGTGTGTTTTTCTTTGAACTTTAGAGTGGCATCTATTCTATTTATACTCCCATTTGTCTGGTCTTTGCTTGGTTCCTGCACTGGGATACAAGTCCTATAACAGCAAAAACTATCTCAGTGTTACCATTCTATCCCCAGAGCCTACTACAGTGACAACCACACAATGAATAGTCTATAAATATTTGTGGAACAAGTGAATTGCAATTCTTGAGAAAGTTTTCATTGCTAGCCTATATGAATCTGTCTAATCTTACCTCCAGGACCTTGAAGTCAAAAGCATATGATTAAAAAGGCATATGAAATTTTGTGGAGATTTGATTAGCAATAACCACTGAACCTTATTGAGCTCCTACTTGCTATGTCTAGATATATTCTAAGCATGTGTGTATGTGTAATTTTAAACCTCACAAAATCCCAGCAGATTATTGGCCCCATTTTATAGATGAAGAAACTGAGGTTCTGATAGATTTAGCTACTGAAATGGAGATGTGTATTACAATGGCAAGTTTTGGGAATGTCATGACAGGTGATTTTTCAAACTATTTTCAACATATCTGAGTACCTAGTGTGAATCAGATGCATTCTCTGCACCTTCCTGAGAGGCATTCTCTTCCTGAGAGGCAGCCATAACAAAAAGGAAAAGAAATGGGTAGAATCAAGGACCCTAGAATCAGACTCCTTTTCTTCCACTTACCACTCATATAACTATAATAAAATCCCTTCTCTCTCTTACCTGACCTCAGATTCATCTGTCCAAGGATGAGTTGGAACTAGATTCACAACTTGGTGATTTATGTAATTTTGAGATCTGCCACCAGATCTAAGAAATAGCCTTAAATAATAAATATGTTCCGGCATGATATTGATTACCAGCACCTTTGCTTTGTGGTAACTATTTCTTGATGGGTAATAAGAGATTCTAATACTGTTTTCTGAGTGTAAGGAATTTAAAATTAATGCTGGAGGGCAAGAAGAGTTGCTAATTAGGATTAAAGTGGTAGTAGTTGAATTGAGAATGGAAAGATTCAAAGATAGGTTTGAGTCGACAGAGAACTGAGTAAAAAAATTGAATTTAAATTCAATTTATCTACACAAGAGATGTTTGTTTTGTACCTCAAACCAACTTAAGTAAGAGAAAATGTAATATTATATCATTAAAAACAAAGTTAACATACTGAAAAATTAATACTGGCGTGTTTACATATTCAAGCTATAGACATTTGGGGAAGAATATGGGAATAAGAGATTTCCCACCTATAAAATGAAGGGGTTGAGGCAGATAATCCTGTAGAGCTCCTCAGGACCACAACAACTCTGTGCCTTTCATAAGAGCTTACTGTGCTTGCCTCATGGACTTCGTCCCATCAGGGACAGGGCAAGCCATACAGAACAAGGAAACATCATCCCTTCCCTCAAAGAGTTTCTAATCTAAGATTGCTGTAGATCCAAATGCATAAAAACAAAACATATAGTTCCAATAAAATAATTCAATTTATCCCTATGTTATCATATAAATCAAAACCTACTAAGTGCCCCACTTTTTGAGGTAATGGAAAGCCTTAGAATTTTTAAGATATTATATGTACCAATATATTGAAGGTAAAAATAAAACTGAGTAATCATTCTTATTATGTTGACCAGGTAATGTAAGCTCAGTGAATTTTAATAGGAACATAATTGTGAAGTTCCATTTGCAGCAAGTATCATGACAATGGAAAAGAGCACAGATGACCGACTGTGGTTGAGAAAACCGTTAAAGTGGTCCAAGTGTTCCTTATTTCGATTCGAACTTCAAACATTGCCTAAAGCCAAATAGTCTTTGCAATAATGATGCTGACCCAGGATAAGTTTCAAATATAAGAAAAAATTGAAAGAAAAATTCCCCCAATACACAAAGAAAGATGGACAGCAGAACAGTAATTGCTAGGAAGCATATTTCCCCACATTTCCCTTTTCATGAATCTGTGTTCATAAAATATGAAAACTCTTGTGAATTTTCCCTTCAGAGACTTTTTCTGTTAACAGGCTGCCAGTAAAATCAAGACTTTGAAAAATAGTTGAATTAATGAAGACAAAGATAAATTAAACTTTAAAATATTCCCAGTATCTTAATGTAAATATAATGCATATTTTAAAATTAAATCATGCTTTTAAAAGATCAAATAGATGAATTAGGTTAATTAGGATCAAACTTTTAAAATGAGCGAGGAAAAACCTAATCTATATATCATATGACAGGAAGTCTCATTTTGTGAGTAAAAGTAATATAGCTCCTTTTGAGAAAAATTTCCTAGATATTTTAATTTTTATAAAACACATTTTACCCACATGAAAAAAAAATGTAAGATTTCCACAAAGTAGACATAACTTAAAGTTACATAAACACTGAAAAGAAACAAAAGCATGGGAAATTATTCATGCATTCATTCATTCAACAAATCCTTCTTGAGAATTTCCATGTACTGTGCCCAGTGGTGACATAAAATACAAAATGTGTATGGCGTGGATGTCAAGGTCCCAATGAAATTACAGTGACAGCTAAGGGTACAGCATTACATTTATGGGCAATGAGGAGCCACTGTCATTTTTTCCAACACATACATGGCACAAAATCATGGAGTCATAATAGTTTCAGAGGCTGGTGGGGAACCAGGGTGGAATAGGTAGTGTTAAGGAAAATAGCGATTGTTCCTCCCTTCCTTGTACAGGTCATAATTTTGTAATTAATAACTACACTCTTTCCCATGGATTTGGCACATGACTCTAAAACACATAATTTCAACACAATGTTCCAAGAAGCCATTGCCAAGCTCACTGAGTTCAATGTGCAGTTTGAATCTTCATCCAGAATTTATGGTTTTCATTTTTATTTATTCTTCCACATCTCATATTTAACCATTTGACTAGAAGAGGTTATCAACCCAGATTCCATGCTAGGCACTAGTGGAAAAGAAAACAGAGCTCCAATTAATCAATACTGGGTTTAGGAATGTTAGAAGGAAAGAGAGCCCCTTATATTCACTGAGATGGTATCAGCTTTTGGAGTAAATAATCTTTATACCCTTTCATATAATGTTGGCTTTTGAAATAAATGGTGTCTGAACTAAGATGATGGCAGTGAGTCTGGAAAGAGAATCAGAGATGCAACAGAATACAGAGTTATATCCAAAGTACTCATGGTATTTCTATCATTCACTTTCACGTGCCTTGCAATCCAGGCATCTCACCATCCTCCCAGAATATGTCATGCTTCCTCATGCCCCTTCCATGGAGTAGTCCCTTCATCTGACTCCCCTTTGAATTCTTCACTGCTTGGTGAACTTCCTGCCCATCAAAACAAAATCACATGTCACATCTTCCCAGAAACTTTATTTAACAGTTACTCCTTGCTGCTTCCGTGATATTTTATATCTCTATTTTAGCACTTATGAACTGTTTATTCACTCCTCTTGTTTCTCAGATCTAAAGGGATCTTTTTCATCTTCACACTACAGATATTCAACAATGTCCCACCACCCACTAGGGTGTTTATTAGTATGATTTGATTGAATAAATGTATGCTTAAATTGAACATCAGAATATATGATACAGGGTTTTCACCAGGTTTGTTTTTATCAAGGTTCTTAATACTCATGCTCACATTATAAGCTTAAGCATAAAGAGTTTAAAGACATCACTTGGTTGGGTTTCTGAAACACTATATTGGCTATGAGGAACCCAGTCAAAATGCCAGATTTCCTGTAACTAATACCCAAAAAAGTAATCCTGAAAGGTGATGTATGAGTTTTTATACTTGAAATTTTATATATATATATAATTTTTATTATATATATAATCAAATACATATATAGCCTCGAAGGTTAGTGTCCTCCTTGAAACACAGTTTTAAACCCAGACATCTTTTAAAAGAATCTATTCTTCTAGATGTCTGTAAGTTTGAGGATTTTTTGCACTGTCTGTCTCTTTTGGCCATATCATCCTGGGGTCATGTTTACATTGGAATAAGCAGAGAGATAGTGTTCTAGAATATCATCTCTGAACTCATGAGACATCACTGTATTGGACCTGTAGTCATAAAGGCTGCTAATAGTATAAGTGAAATCTGCAAGACCATAACAAAGGCTTCATAGAGAACCTGAAGTTCAATTGCAAATAACTTCAACATAAAGCATTCTTTGGCTTCATGGCTTTGACACATTTAATGAGAACCTATCATGGTCTAATATATTGCTGAATTTTAATTTTCACAACTCTGTGAGAGGGTTGTAGCATCTTTCCTATTTTAAAGATGAAGAAACTGATATTAAATATGCTTAGCCCTCAGCCCAAAATTTTTAACCAAGAAATAATGAAACCTAGACCTGAACCCAACAGCTTAAGAAACTACCAGAGATCATTACTATTATCTAGGGAATTATTATTACTAGATAGCATCACTATTAATACCACCAGTTTCAAAAGTCTATTTCTTTACAGATTGGGCTCCCATGTATCCAGTCAACAAACAATAATTACAATAACCCCAGGAAATATTAGGGCTAAGTCTCTTTCCTAATTCCCAATGAGAAAACTACAGAGTACTGATAAATGTAAAAAGGGAAAGGGACTCAAGCTAATTAAAACATACTGTGTAAATAAGAATTTTGGTTTTCACAATGGCAAAACTTTAAAAGATTGATATCTAGTGTTGCTAAAATTATAGAGGAAAATACACTCTTGTGTCGTTGTGGAATGCTTGTCCTATACCCCCAGACAAGTGACGAACAAATTCACATGGACTAAAGGAATCCCGTGGAGAAAAGGGATGTGTGGTTGATCTCTCAGAGAGAAGAAAGAAGCCCCAACCCCTGCCTCCACAGGCTTTTATTGATACTCTAGGTACATTACATCCAGGATGGTTCTCATTAACTATGCACAGGTTCCCTTTGGGTGGATACCTTCTACAGATAACAAAGGAAAGAATGTTGCCAGTTGCTTGGAGGAGAAAGGGTCATTTACAAATGTAAAGGAGAGATGGCTGGGCTGTTTACATTCCTGCTTGGGAAGTCTAGCACAAGTCACAGTAAACTTCTGCTGTTTCCATCCCAGATGAGGGAGTCTTTGCAAGAGCAAGTTTCAGGGTGGCCTAGGGACAATGCATGCCTGATTCCCCATGGGAAACCTATCCACGGATATTCCCTACATGCCATGCACATCTGGACTGCATTCAGAATCAGAGCTGAGCCACAGGCCACATCACACATGGATAGGTTCCCTATACACTCTTACACATTTTATGGTGTGAATAAATTGTTCCAAAATTTTGAGAGGACGATTGACAGTATTTATCAATTATTGGGTATACTCTCTGCTAACCTATCCAGTTTTCAGAATCTTTCCTAGAGAAATATTTGCATGCATCCCCAAAAGTTTACCTGCAAGGATGTTTGCTGTAGCACTATTTATAATAATGAGAAAAAGGCAACAACCGAAACGTCCACCAGAAGACTGACGAGATACATCACAGTGCATTCACATTATGGAACATTATGGAACTCGTAAATATGAGGTGGATATGTTTCACTAACATGGAAACATGAAAATAATATTCATGATTAAAAACAAAGTTGTAAAACATATGCTTAGCATGGCGCCCACATGTGTACATGCATGCGTATGCTCACACACTCACTCACATGCATGCATGAACAATCCAAAATGTAAATAGTAGATACCTCTGGGAAACTGAATTGGAATTAAATTATAATACATGTGGGAAAAACTTTTTACTTTTTAATACATATATTTGGATTCTTGGATTTTAACCCTTAATATATATGATTTGTGGAAAAAAAACCCACATTTGTAATTAAAACTTTTAGAAATGATAAAAGCAGTCCCTCCTCGCCTTTGCTTTACAGTTTATACAACACATTCCCACCGATCACCTGACTTCAACCTTCCACCCACCCTGCAGAGAAGGTAGGCTGGTGTTATTATCCCTCTTTTATTAATGAGTGTAAACCCAGGAAGAATAGTGATTTGCCCAAGGTCATACCTGTCTTGAAGAAACTTCCAACAGCCTGCTTGAAATGATGATTCTCAACCCACTTCTATAAACCTACAGGGAAACCCAACACTTCTCAGAGGTATCCTATGTAGTCAAATGGCAAGTTCTTTTTTCAAGATATATTTTATTTTATTTATTTTTTTATTGTTGTTCAATTACAGTTGTTCCCATTTTCCCCCATTACTCTCCCCTGCCCTACCCACCCCCCACCTTCCACTTTCAATCTCCCCCCATCCACCCCTGTTGTCTTTGTCCAAGTGGCAAGTTCTTAATTAGCATCAGCTCCTGCAGGCTCCCAACTACCAAGAGGCCCTACAAAAGCCAGTCTGCACAAGACAGCTGAGTGAAAAGCTTATCTTTCTAGTCACATGCCCCATCTACAGCAAGAGGACTGTCCCTTATGCCAACTTTCAGTTTTAAGGACAGTGAAAAAGACCTTCAATCAACCCAGAAAATAGTCCTAATTTCAGACAAAATATCATCTTTTAATAACTCTAAGGAAAAAATCAGCCCCAGCAGGTTAGCTCAGTTGGTTGGAGTATCATCCCAGTTCACCAAGGTTGTGGGTTCAATCCTCCGTCAGGGCACATAAAAGAATCAACCAATGAACACATCAATAAGTGGAATAAATAGATGTTGCTCTCTCTCGCTCTCTCTCCTTTCTTCTCTCCTTTCTTCTCTCTCTCTAAAATCAATAAATAAAATTTTTTTAAAAAATAAAAAATTATAGGGTTCAAGTAAAACTATTTCAAGACTTCAAGTTCTTTTATCCCAGTTCCCATCTCCCTTTTTGCTTTAACCACATGCTAAAACTAGTAGTCACCCATTTTGTAGGACACTACTCTGAAGCACTGATAATATTCATTCTAAAGCATAGTAAGATTTCCTAATGAAATGATTAATCCAGGAAAGCTAATATTCGTCGGGCAAGTAAGGTCCTTCTTTTTTCTTTCTCTTTTTTAACTGAGGACCTAAAAATGCCACTATCGGTCTTTGCTGAGGGTAAGGACCGGATTTTGTTGCCTCTGTTTCTGCCTGTGTGGTTGAGTGAGTGAATCCACGCCTGGGAATCAAATTCTGACTCCATCACTCACTGGCTGTGTGACTTGGGCAAGAGTCTTAACCTTTATTTCTCCTCGGTTCCTTCATCTGTTAAATGAGAAGAACAATGGCTCAGCTCATGTGAAGAGTAGAGGAGAAAGGCCATGACACTCACATATCACAGTGATGTATCACATGCCAACTCAACAAGTGTTATTGATAGCCATTAACATTATTAATAGAAGTATTCATACTGATAGTATTAGTATAGAGTGGCTATCATTGTCATCCTTGTCTTCTAATAGGCTGCAATGCTTTTAAACCTTTTAAAATTTGGAGATATTTTGCCTGCTTATTAAAACTTTCTTCCCCTGACTTCACTGAATAATGATATGGGTCTTGTCAATTCCATAGTTATCTGCTTTATGTTAAGGAGTGGGTCTTGTCTTTCAGCAAGGTGATCCTAAGCTAGAGAAACCAAATACTCTATCTTTCTATTTCAAGATTCTAAAATGATACTTAATACTTATAAGACTTTTTGCATACACATTACTGGACTCCAAACACTGCCCTTAGAACTGCTAATTGGCTGGGGTGGGGCAGGGGAGTGGTGGGGGGGAAATGCAGACAACTGTAAGTGAACAGCAATAAAGTAATAAAATCTTTAAAAAAAAAAAAGAACTGCTAATTGAAGATTCCCACGTACATATTCCCTGGCACCTCAAACTCAATATGTTCAAAAGAGATTTACCAACTTCCTTCTCAGACATTACCCATCCCCCAGCTTTCTTTTCCAGCCACTGATATAAACATACTCCTAATAATCCAGATTTAAATTTGAAATTATAATTGGCCACTTGCCCATCTGTCCCAATGAATCATATCATATCATATGATATTCCTTTACTCCACAGTCAGCCTAGCATGCTAACACCTATCAATACCCAAGAACAGGACATGTGGTCAAGCTTTACTTTCTATAGCTTGTATTATGAAACAATAGCCTATTGTTATTTTCTAAGTATGAAAGTAATGCTTTCAAAACGTTCTGAATGTCCCAGATGTTGAAAAATCACTAAGTCAGCACTTACAAATATTGAACATTACTGATGACTCTTGCCTTGGCCTCAGAGGGTACATTATACCTTCTCATTTAAAGTACCTGCAGAAATGCACCCTCAACCTATCCATTTGTCCTGCCATGCCCTTCTGACTGCCCCTTTCATAACAATGCAACAACAGCAGAATTTAACCAATCACAATGATGACTAGAGACCCTTTGTGGGCTTTATGAATCAGTAATAAGGTGGAACAAAT
>VMDR010015524.1:0-22194 GCA_007922815.1 Macrotus californicus | reverse complement strand
ACTCAGCCATAAAAAAATGAAATCTTCCATTTGCAAAACCATGGATGGATCTAGCTAGAGGTTATTTTGCTAAGTGAAATAAGTCAGACAGAGAAAGACAAATACCTATGATTTCACTTATATGTGGGAGCTAAAAAACAAAATAAATGAACAAACAAAACAGAAACAAACTTATAGATATTGACAATGAACTTGTGGTTGTCAGACAGAAGAAGGTTTAGGGGACTGGGTAAAAAAGCTGAAGGGATGAAGAAGTACAAATTGGCCATTACAGAATGGTCACGGGGATGGAAAGTACAGCACAGGGAAGAGTCAGAGATATTGCAGTAACCATGTGGTGCCAAGTGGGGGCAGTGCAAGACTTATCAAGGGCATTGCTGTATGTCTAACTACTATACTGTATGCCTGAAACTAAATATTAAGTATCATCTGTAATGAAAAATTAATTTAAAAATAAATTAATTAAAAGTAAAAGTAAAAAAATAATAACTATTTGCACCTCCTATGGGAACACATTTTATTTTGAGAAGTGGAGCCAAACACCCATCAGAAAAGCATACATTATAGATAGTTCCTTTTGGGGGAATGATGGGTGTGTCCTTTTGTATTCCAATTAAGTAATTAACAAGCCAAAGACTTAAGTTCTAGTTCAACAATGGGAATTTGGACGAGTCATTTATCTTTTTTTTCCCCTGTTCCCCTGGAGTTAACTATATGCTTTGGAGGCAGAAGGTCTGCCTCAAGCTACTCTAAGAAATACTTTTAGCAAATGCTTTGCCACAGTACAAGGACCACCAGGTCTCCAGATTCAGGACCTATTTGTCATCCACCTCCCGACTGCTATTTAATTGTCATATTTTTTATAATAATGACTAACACACGGGCACTCATTTCTGTATGAGCTAGCTGTCATAACAAAAGTACTTCTACAATGCAGAGGGTGTTGTGCGACAATAGTATGCAGGCCACTCTCGGAACCGGAGATGAGCTGTTGAGGACGGGGGGCCGCTGCCATCAGCACCCTGCACCCAAGCAGAGATGGTGATGTGGAAGGTGGGCCCATTACTGGCACACACATTCCGTTGGGAGTTGGGGAATTCAGTGACAAGGCTGCACTGAAACCACAAGCCTTTTATTACTAAAAGGAATTAAGGAGAAAGCAATGCTGAGAGAGCATTGGCAGTCTCTTCCACAGGAGAATTTAAGTCAACAAGCAGAGCCAAAATTGAGTATTTATGATACTCGAGAATGTCTGTCTCCTTGACATGGGCTCTTTGCTCTGCCCAACCTCTGTCCCTCAGTTTGATGTTCTCTTATTTGAGGCCATTTGAAAAAATTAGCCTTGACAATAGAGATGTATTCTTATAAACAATCTCTGCTACCAGTCAGTACATAAAAAGTGCCACCCTTTGTGGGCAGAGGATGTTTATTTGGATTTGTTCCTCACATTTTATCTTGTGCTAAAAAATGTGATGGGTTTTCAGTTCTTTAATGTTTCATGTAATGGGACTGTCAGTCAATTTTATATTATAAGTCATGGGCAAAAAGACCTCTTCTTGTTTTCTTCCTTCTTTGTTTCCAGAAATGTTTCCTTCATCTGAGGGATATAGGAATATACAGAGTGGGGCAAAAGTAGGTTTATAGTCATGAGTACGTAAAACACAGTTTACTCTTATATTATTAATTATGAATTACTGTATTATTTTCCATACTTACAACCTTAAACCTACTTTTGCTCAGCCATATATACATATATATACATATCAACAAAAGGAAGCATTTAAATTGAGGGCAGACTTAAAAGTAATCTATGCAACTTGGTAGAACAAATATAAACTTTAAAAAATTTCTATGTTTTTGGGCAAAGGACTTAAACAGACACTTCTCCATGGAGGACATACAGAAGGCCCAGAGACATATGAAAAGATGCTCTGCATCACTAGCCATCAGAGAGATGCAAATTAAAACCACAATGAGACACCACCTCACACCAGTCAAAATGGCCACCATAAACTAATCAACAAACAAGTGCTGGAAAAGTTGTGGAAAAAAGGGAACCCTAGTATACTATTGATGGGAATATAAACTGGTGCAACCACTGTGGAAAACAGTATGAAATTTCCTCAATAAACTAAAAATGGAACTGCCTTTTGACCTGGCAATTCCACTGCTGGGATTATACCTTAAGAACCCTGAAACACCAATTCAAAAGAACCTATGTACCCCAATGTTCATAGCAGCACAATTTACAATAGCCAAGTGCTGGAAGCAACCTAAATACCCATCGGTAAATGAGTGGATTAAAAAACTATGGTACATTTATGCAATGGAATTCTACACAGCAGAGAGAAAGAAGAAACTCCTATCCTTCACAAGAACTGGAGAGCATTATGCTAAATGAAATAAGCCAGACGGTGAAAGACAAATACCATATGATCTCATCTTTAAGTGGAAACTAATCAATGAAACAAACAAGCAAGCAAAATATAACCAGAAGCATTGAAATTAAGAACAAACTGACAGTAACCAGAGAGGAGAGAGGAGAGGGATAATGGGAAAAATAGGGAAGGGTCATCAAGGAACATGTATAAAGGACACATGGACAAAGCCAAAGGGTGGTAGGTTCGAGGGTAGGGGGTGGGAATGGGTGGGGCAGGAGGCCAAGGTGAGGTGAAAATGGAGACAACTGTGCTTGAACAACAATGAAAAATAAATAAAAGAAAAGAAAAAAAAATTCTATGCTTTAATACAGATCCGAATCAAACTTGGGATGAGAGAGTCTTATATCACCCTGGGAACTCAACTCTTTGCCTTTTCTCCAGCCTCTGCATAAGGGGACTAGTCTTGCCAACGAAATATATCTTCCAGTCTTCAGGCACAATAGCAATGGTTTCAGCGGACATAATAACATTGTCTGGATCAAGGATCACCAGGTGAGCCAGACTAAGGCCACACATCCATGAGGAACTGGTAGACGATGGTTAATGGGAGACAAAGCAGAAATCCTGCTTTTTCCCTGTTCTGAACCGGTGTAAGTGATTTTCACGAATGAAGGCAAGAATAAGTATTGTGATAGGACAGTTTCCGGCTGAATCTCTAGTTACTCTCTGGAATAACGTCATCATGTTTGTTGGTGTGTGCCTCTCCTCTTCCATTGACATATGCTCCTTGTCTTTCCATTATTGTACCAATAGGAGTCAGTGACCTTGGTAGTGACCTCAGCATTTTCCTTAATCTCGCTGAACCTCCTTTTCATTATCTGTAAATAATAAGGGATAATAGCCCTTATTCTGAGTATTACCAGAAGGATTTAAGGAGCTAAGTAAGTATTAGAGTGCTGAGCAAAGTCCCTGGCTTTTAGCAAGCAATAAATAAGAGTAATCCTTATTACCACTATTTTCCTGAGATCCAGTACAGAGCCTGGCACAGAAAGTGTCCTTCCAGTAAATGTACACGAAGTATATGATTCTGATTGTGGACTCACGAAACGGTGGCCATCTCTCCCTAGCCCTGCCACATCGATTTACTCAGTACATACTCAGTACACTTATTCTCTGTGTGTTTCTTGAGAATTCAAAATGGGCACGCCTGGTGTCTGCAGTAATGAAGTTTAGAGTCTGATGAGGATCCACAATCTGGATTTTTTTTACAGTTACTAAATTTGCCCTGACATGAATAGTGTACTTCGTTTTCAGTCATTGACATGAATTCCTTCTTATCAGTGTCCTAGCACTGGCCTCAAGTTCATTGTTCCTCTGGCTTGCCTGTATGAACGGCTGCCATCCTAAAACACGTTCTCCATAAGGGAAATCCAGGAAGTCACATATGACAGAGAGGTGTTGAATTCTTGATTATAATACAGTATCTTTCAAAAATTCTGACTGTGGGAAATTGACCCCGGGCGCAGTTTCCTCGGGTGCTGGGTTAAGCTGCATCGCCATCTAGTGGCCATATCATGTGGTGCCCAGATGCAGAGTTTTAATGAGTTACAATTGGAGTCACCTTGTCTACTTCTCTTAACTTACGTATTAGAAAAATGAATCCGAAAAAGTGACCCAAACTCGATGTTACAAAATGTTAATCGCAGAACTGCCATTCCATTTTGCTTGCTGTTTCTGTCAGCAGTGTGCAATATGGAGATCACGCTGTGGCTGATTGTCCGTGTCTCCTTTTACCCAGCCACACAGCCTGTTGTGCACCTGATTGTTCTTACTTTAAAGCAGGGACGATCTGGTTGTGGCAAGTAGGACCTGAATGATAGGGAACGTGAAGAGGCTTCATAAGCAATAAATTAAAAGGAATCTAAGTTAATATTTAACAAATTTTGGTATGAAAACAGATGCATCTCTCTTAGAGTTGCCTTTGCAGTTGAAAGCCACTCATGCATTTATTCATAACTTACCTCCACCACAGGTAGCTCAGTTGGTTTGAACATCATCCTGATATGCCAAGGTTGTGGGTTCGATTTCGGGTCAGGGCACATGCAAAAATCAACCAATGAATGTGTGAATAAGTGGAACAACAAATCGATGCCTCTCTGTGTCTCTCTTTCTCTCTCAAATCAGTACATGGCTTACTTTCACAAGTATGTGTCAGGCATCTGCTCTGTAATCATTATAGGAAGGGAGATCACAAACATTGAGAAAACACACACTGAAACTTTGAAAAAAGATCTAATAATGAAGAAAGACATTGCTATGTGCAATGTGTTGCGGTAACAGATATTAGAGGTGGGCTTTAACTTTAGTGCTGGCACATAGAAAAGTGTTTGATTCTGCCAAGTTAGGTGGAGAGGGATTGCAGAGACCAAAAAAGCTCCATACAGGAAGAAATATACTTGAATTTCTCTCAAAGAAATACTAGTGGTATGCCAGAGAAATAGGTGGGAAGAGCAGGGAAGAGGAAATTATAGATATGGAATGCTAAAACCCTCAGAAGAACTAACAAAAAAGTATCCTCCTAATAGTTATGAAAATATGCCAGTTCTGCACACATGTCTCTTGAACTCGTGACAGTCATTCATAATGAATGACAAATTAATCTGGTGTGAAGCCAACATTTCATAACATAATAAATAAAATTTGATATTTTGTTTGCAGTTAGGCAAACTAAGATCGTTTTAAATTGTGGACTATCCTATAATCTAAAGAGTCAGTAGAAAACAATGGGAATTGAATGGTTTTATAAAAACTTGTCTCGACTAATCATTGCATTCATTTCCCTATTGCATACTTGGGAAATAGTTCTGTGTTAAGAACTGTCGGAGTTTTCTTCCAGCTCCCTCTTATGACATGGAGTGTTTTAAAATATGCTCCATGAAAGTGTACTCCTAGAAGTCATACTTTCTCTTTTCCAGTCTCTTCTGGTCTTCCTCATCATCTTCTGACATTCAGAGAATTGCTTTTTAGACAGATTGATTGACAGCCATCTATTCGCATTCCTTCAATCTAAATAGTCCCCTTCTGGGTTATCTCGGTACAAAAAGAGTCCATTAGTCCTTCAAAACTTACCTGTACAGACAAATCTGTCAAGAAGACATTTCCATGTACAGCAAGAGTCCAAAATTACATTTTTTCAGTGTGTCTTTTCCTATTCCTGTGCATGTCAAGGAGAAAGAAAAAAACTTAAGCTTTTTAGTTAAATGAAGGTAACAAAATAATCAAAAAAGAAAGAAATTTCCTTTGATTGAGGAATAAAAATTTCCAAATTGCACAAAAAGCTGACTATGTTTTAAAAATTTGTTTGGAGATTCTCTCCTTCATTTGTCCACCACAAATATTACAATTTTGAAAAGGTATCGTGCCCTGACCTTCACCCTGCTTAGGTCACTCCTTCTGCCTTGAAGTGCCTGCCCCTCCGCTGACTTTGATTTTCACTCCTTCAGTGGCAGCTATGACTCAAGACTAAGCCTGGAAATCTCACCCTCTGGGAACGTGTCCTGACTTGCTTCGCTGGAACACAGGCACATTCCCCCTGCTCCCTTGGCACCTTGTTCTGCTTACACTGGGCAGTGATGGCAGGTGTCACCCCAGCTGTTTGTGCCTCTCTGTTTCATGTCCTTTGCAGTGAAGCTTTGAACGTCCACCCATCAAGAGTCTAATTCCCCATTCCTTGAATCTGGATTCACCTTGTGACTTATTTGGGCCAATAGAATTCAGAGGAGTTTTGGTTGGCCAGTTCCAAGCTGGTACACAGAAAGATTGCGTTACTTGATATCAAGGACTGGTGAGATCCCAATAAAAAGAATATTAAATCATTTCTTAGTTTATCCAGTAGCTCTGAGGAACCTACTGTCATAGTTGTTCATTAAAAAGGTAAGAAGCTACAGATATATTGAGATGTTCCTACACTGAAGAATTTTACTGACATAGACCAGGACACTGTACCCTGAGGCAAGTGGCTTTGGACAGAGCCTTTGAGACCAAATGATTATCAAGTCTGATCCTGAGAAGCGGGTATTATCAAGTATGTGTGACTGCAGAGGGCCACACCAAAGCAAACAAACTGTTTACCTATATACCCTATGGGATTCTCTCAATCTTAAAAAAAAAAACAACAACTTCTTAATTGTTTTTTGACCACTGTCAGTGTTCATTACTTAACAGAAAAGATAATTGGGGAGCATGCACTGCTTTGAAGCGTTAGACTATTCAGTGACATAACTATTCTTGGCGGAACTCCGAAAGAACACAAGTAGCAACACCTCGAGGTGTCCCTGCTACATTGGAATTGAAGGCTTGAGACTGTCTCTCGATGATTGCCATTCTGCCAAACCTCCAGGACAACTGGGCATGTAGTGTCCCAACAAGGAGCAATCACTGCATCTGGAAAAACACATCAGTGATCACCAACATGTTTGGATCCCTAAATCAAAGGGTATGAAAGGCTTTCTATGGGTTTTGTGGCCCCTGTAGAAGATTTCACTGACTCCTCAGTTATCAGAGTAAAGCTGGGACATTCAGTTCAAGGAAGGAAAAAGGCAAAGTAGAACTGGAGCCGAGTCCTGCTTTTCTGCCAGCTCTGCTGAAGCCCCTGCCTTGTGCTGCCTTGTGCTTCGTGGACTCTGTAATGCCTTTCAGATGCTAACTTTCAGTCCAAGGAAGAGGGTGAGCATGCTGATAGTTCTCACCATTTGGGGCTTTTCTCAATGTCAGACATATTGTCCTCCTCTCGTGTTAATGGTCCTGGCCTAAAAACTTTTTATCACAAAACATTATGTGGGGTACCTTTTGAATTCTAGCATAACCATCCATATGCATGTATACATAGCAATGTTCAGATTCCAAATGGCAGCGCTAGACGTGGGAGCCTATGTCATTCCAGTATGTAATACAGAAATTCTGGTGCAACTTCCTGCAAACACCATACTTAGGAGAATAACATTATTCCCAGGGAAGAAGTCAGGAAAATCAGGGACTCCAAAGGGACAGAATATATTTCTGAGAGTGAAAAGTGCCTATAGTTCTGAAAGAAAAGCTTAAGGTGCCTCCCCCTATACCCATGGAGATAAATATCTGGTAAAAAAAATATGGAGGTACCTGCTGGAGGGCAAGGAGCTGGGGTCCTACCTCAGGAAGATCAAGGCCCAGAAAGGCAAATAAATCCCCCTCCTTCCTATCTTAGAACATGAAATACAGGTGTTTATTGTTTGGATAATATTTAAAAAGAAGTTTAAGATTTAGGACAAGAAAAGTAAAAATGAAACAACACTACTTCCTGATTTGGGTCATCTTTCTAGGAAGAGAGCTTTAGGTAAATCTATGTCAATATTTTGTGCCCAAATTGCAGAAATTTTCAATCAATTCCAAACACAAGTTCT
This sequence comes from Macrotus californicus, assembly GCA_007922815.1. NCBI lineage: Eukaryota > Metazoa > Chordata > Mammalia > Chiroptera > Phyllostomidae > Macrotus > Macrotus californicus. The sequence continues at coordinate 14,375 of VMDR010015524.1, read as the reverse complement.
ATGCCTCCATATCCAGTTGAAGAGTTTGTTCTCAGAATCTTACCTGGCTGGGAAATATTTACTGCAAAAAGAAGAGACAGGTGTGCACTGTCTCTAATCCTTGAAACCAGAGAATCGGGAACTTGAAATGACAGAACGTTACTTGTTAAAAGCAGATTCTCCCAGATATGTAGACACTTCCCCCTTGGCACCTGTCTGTCCTGGAATATTCCCATAATGACACCAAGAATAATGCCACTACTTTTCCTTCTTAGGGTTACTGTTCAAGAGGGGCCTGGTTTGCTCTTGATCTCTGTTTCAAAGCAGGTGACAGAGGAATAATCTGTGGGCATCATTTCCAGTGTTCACTTGGCTTTAAAAACGTGTTCTTGAAACTGAACATCCCAAGCTCTGACACTGCAGACCACAATGGGCAATGCTATGAGGTCAAGGCGAAGTGTCACGTCCTACGAGGAGAGAACAGAGTATTCCTCTCCACCGGGAACTTCTCGGTCAGAGAAAAACAACCACTGGAGGGAACCCCACTCCCTTCTAGAATGTAATGGGGGGGCATCAAGGTGCAAGAGGAAAATAAATTGGATCAAGTTAAGGAACTTCACTAGAGTGGGGGCAAATTTTCATGTCCAGGATGACTTACAAGGAAAACTATTCTCATTAAGAGAGTTGAACAAGAATATACACAGCTTTCAGGGGAGAGCACAGGGGCCTTTGACTGTAATGCACCAAGTAATTATCAACCTGAGTAAAGTAGGGAGATGGGGCACGATCTGTAAAGAGGGGCCATGTGCCTACCTGTGGGCCAGATTTCAAACCCCACTGCGGAAGCTCCGACCTGCAAGACAGAGCAGAGAAAACTGAGACCAAAGGAGTGAGGAAACCAGCTCTGGGAGAGAGCTTTCTACCACAGCAATAATAGGTCTGGTGAAATAAGCAATGAATGAAAACGGGGCTACCTGACCGTCCTGACAACCTCAGACAGGCTCGTCTAGCTCAACAACCCCATGAAGTGTCCTGGTTATGAAAATTCCTAACTGAGCAGGTGACAATGGGAAGTCATGTCCTCAGGCCTGGAGGATAGATTAATCCTCACCTTCCCTGGTCTTTGTGCATCGAGGCTAACATACTTAAAGTGTCACAGTGATCTTTTCTCCAGCGCTCCGGAGATAAACACCCTGTTAGTGGGACGGACAGCTCCAGCATTCCTGATCGTTACCTTTCATCTCTGCACCTCTGTAAACCTTGTGTGTTACGTGTTAGCGATCCCGCACCGCCTATGTGAAAGGCATTCATTCGTACCTTTTCATTTCAGTCTGTATCCAACCTAGAGATGTTCTCGCTTGACTTTCTCTTCTCCTGTAATCGACCACCAATGGATTTCATGCAATCTTCCTTACATTTTCTCCTTCGATACTAATGCATAAAATAAACTGCAAAACTACTATTCCTGGGATCATTTTCTCAACCCTTTGAGATTTTGCTTCTGAGTCTGACCTTTAATCCTTGGCTCAAATAAGCTCTTTCAGCATTTCTTCGGATTTGGAATTTCTTTCCTTGACCGCATCTGTTCTCAAAGAGAGCAGTTTGGGTTCCCTCATCTGACTCTCGGAGAACTTGTGGGGAAACACCACTCACACTAGCTTATGTGTCTTTGGGAAGATACTGTCCTGGAGAAACCAATTCAAGACCCTTCTTACTTTCTATGAAAGCCAAATGTCTAGAAAACTACACGTTATTTTGCAGGGGTGCAATTTTCCCAGGACATATAGAGGAATTCTATTTTGAGAGACCTCACAGTATCTGTTGCCTTCCTAGTAATTGACTTTCATGCTCCTTTCTCCTTTTCAGTGTGGAGTTGTGCCCTGTGCATCTGGAGAAAAACCTGACCGGGAAGAATGGAGAGAGAGAGAGAGAATGGTGCCTTTCTAACATAAAGACACCTAGCCTTATTTTTCTCTCCCAGCATTGGGGGAGCACTTAGAAAATATTTTCCCAGAGGGTAGAAGAGGAGGAAAAACAAAGAAGGTAGAGATAAGAGAAGTGGAAATTTGGGATTCAATTTACAGAAATAAAGGGGCCACATGGACAAGAATAACATGTGCAGTGGAATAGAGCCACCCATGAAAGACATGGAGTGTTTTCAGCCCAGAGGTTGTAGGAGAATTGAGTCAGCATGTGGCCACCTGCCCAGCCTCAGGTACAGTGAGGACCATACGCAGAGGTTGCCCTGCATCTACACTAACCTTTCTCTCTCCTGGCTTTGGGCGGGGGGATTCCCTCTGTAGTAGCCGGATGCAGGAGGAGAGATCCTGTGCCCTGACATTGGTGAATGTACACTGCCTCCTGGACAAGGCTGCAGCGTGACCTCCCCCTTTATCTACCCACTTACTGACCCAGTCACATTTGATGTCCCACTTTCTTTCTCCCCTGACTGTGTGGTCCTTCCTCCCTCTACCACATGGTCATCCCCACTGTCCTAAACGCTCCTCTCACCTGCCCACTTGCCCTGCCACTGCCATGACACACGATTAAATTATACTCATAAGTATATCCCAGATTGTAGTTGTGCATAAATCAGTATTAGTGTAATTATCTGATTAACGTCCTTCTGTTCTATTGACTGTAAACACACTGAGGTCAGGGATCATATCTTCTTGACAACTATTGTATCATCAACACTCCTCATAACGTGTGGTAAATTGTAGGTGCCCAACAAATATTTTGTGAATAAGTCTATGAGTCCTCATGTAATAATGTCATCTCTGGCATTGATTTTACATACATGCAAACACACATGTAAATATGTAAACTAAACAGGTCCATATATGTTAAATAAATGAGTTTATAAACTAACTGCATTTCTTCAACTAACTAACTGTCTAAGTTTGGGCAAGTTACCTGACCTCTCTGAGCTTCAGTTTCCTCATTTGTGGGAAAGGATAAGAATTTTGGGTTTTGTTGTCAAATCTAAGGGAGATAATGTACAACAACTTCCTAGTGCAGTGCTTAGCCGTTGACATGACTGAACTTGGATGCCAGCCATGTGTTAGGTCCAGGTACAGAGCTCAGTTGCATTCCACACAAAAACAGTTCCGGATACGTAACAAGAATTTAATGAATAGTGTAGGAGAAACAAATGAATAAATTCATTTAGAATGACTTGAGAATTGTATTGTGAACAATTTATCGTTCCATTATGCTAGAACAATTTAGAATTCTGCCACTAGGTGTCGATAAATATACATTTTAAAAAACAAGGCCTAGTATTCTTGGATTCTAATTTTGATGTTAAATTTGCTTGTGTAAGTAATAGTAGGGCAGTACAACTATTTATAACCAAAATGATATGCTCAGTCAGTTATTCAAAAGTTTCCAACTATCTTGAAGCACATCAAATAAGTCGAATTTTTACACTCTTCCTTTTTCTCTTTTCTTTCTCCTTCCTTCCTTCCTGTCTCCCTCTCTGTTTTCCTCCTTCCCTTCCTCCCTCTCCCCCTTTGCTCTTTCTTTCTTAACAGGGAACAAGGAACAAGGCCTTTCCTGTCACGCTCAAGATAACCTTATAAGGTATGCACGTACATAAACCAGGACACCAAGCCTCCTGTTGGAAAAGCAAACTTCCCACTAGAGCTTAACTACCTTCGCCTTGCACCAACCCAAGTAGCTGCTTAATGGCCGTCTCATCTCTTTCACGGTGGCTCAGCTTTCTTGACTTTTTTCCCAGTTCATCCATAATTCAGATTTCTCTTATTTAATCACTAGCATTTTTAAAAAGGAACTACTCACTCTCTTTTGCTTGCCAGCCTACTGATGTGGCCATCCCTTCCTGGCCACATATTTGCATTGGCAAACAGAGGAAGGACAGCTCATACAGTCAGGTGCACTTCACGTAGCACCTCAGTCTCAGCTCCAGTTTTAGCATACCGTCCTTTTGATGGATTACTAATTATACAAGCTGTGCTAGTTTGTGAAAGCTGGTGCTCCACAGCGTCATATTTAGCACTGCCCTTGATCCCAGACACTGTAGCCTCTGGTTCTGGCTTGTGTTGCCAGCTGTAGCTGTCACTGTGAGGAAGAAGTCTAGGGGACAAGGGTGCATGGTGTGTGATCATTTGTTACCTACATCAACCATTTTTCTAGGCCTTCCTCCAGGTATTCACAGCTCTGAATTTTTCTACCAAAACTGCCCTGAGATTACTTCTGGGGCTTGCATGAGCCCCTCCCCACATCCATTCCACTGAGAGCACCCAGACCAAGAGAAGGCAGGACACAACTTACAATGTGGAACAGAGCCATGTGTGGAATGAAAGGGGACAGAGCATGGGTCACCAGTCCCCACTTGGTCTCTTAGCTCTGTGCCCCAAAATATAGAAGCAGACCTGGATATCTTTGCATACTTTATACTCTATTATTTCCCATATTAAATTATACTAAGATTCATAGAAACATTTCCCAAGGCTGCCCCCCAGGAAGTCTTCTGCCTCTGTGGAGTCACAGCTACTGAACATATGGAGTGCCTAGAGCCAGTCAGGCATAAACCTGAGTCCAAATCTACCCTTGTCAAACCCACACTATCCATGAGCCTTTGACAAGATTCTTAAACGTTCTCAGCTTCAGTTTTTCCAACTGAAAAATGGATTTGGGGGAAATTACATAAGATGATGTATTTGTGACAAAATCTTGAGTGATATTACTTGTTGCCGTGGAACGGATTGCCAGGACCCGAGGCTGAGGAGAAAGAGGTATTTTGTATTTCACACTCAAGAGACAGAGCAGTTAATCCACACTGGGGCCAAACCTTCTCTGCTAACTCTATCATCACCCCAACCCCCACCCCCTCAGTCATTGTCAGCAGAATCCTGGCCAGAGTATGAGAGGGACATGAGAAATGCAAGAAGATGTAAAATATAGCAATTGAAAAATGCATCCACAGCAGAAAAGCAGTAGAAGAAACACTGGTGTTGAAATATGGAAAATAACAGACCTGGTATTCTTAATGAGTCATAAAGTAAGTGACCACGATAGGCAAAGTTTGCATTTAAAACATAATTATTTACAGGCTATTGTACCCATAATGTGAGCCCTCCTGGTTCATCATGCACTGAGAGCAGTGAGGTCGAGTTTTTAGCCCCCAAGGGAAGGTGAAGAGATCATCTACCGAACGGGGCATGTCAGGTAAAGGGAACTGAACAAGCAGGGTTCAATCAGGGAGGAAAGAAGAAGTATAGAAACAACTTACTTCTTTTCTTCAAGTCTAAAGTATGATTTTTCCTTGTTGCCCATTTTTTTAAAACAGACAACATCACCAGAGGAATTAAATTTCCAGGGTAGTGGTAGGATTCGGGCCAACAATATATAGTTGTTAACCAGAAGTATGCTCGGAACATCTAAGAGAACCTTTACCACGCTTCTGGTACTTTCCTTGAAACCATAAATTAAACCATATGACAAATTATCTTGTTACCAAGATAAATTTGTTAAGAAAATGTTCTCATTGTAAGCAATTTATGCAAATTAGAAAGGTAGTTTACTGATAGGAATGTTTAAATGAAGCAAGACCGCCAATTCTTGTGGGAGTATTCCAGCTTGTGCTCAAACCCTGGCTCTTCCTATTAGCTGAGTGGTTTCAAGTGAGTCACTCAAATATTCGGGGCCTCAGTTTCCTTCTTGGAAGAATCCGCCGGGTAGATATGTTGAGAGTGTTAAAAGTGATTTGAGATGCAAAGGGCCAGAAGCGTGTCCTGCAGAGTCGAAATGCTCCATCAATGCCAATTATTTCTGCCCAGGGAGCTTTGAACTTCTGCACTCTGAATAAAATGCAGACAATCTCAATCCATTCAGAGAATCGATAATACCTGAAATGTCGATATCTCTTCATACTTAAGGAGGTCAAATTGCTAATTCTCAGACTTTTGAAAATTGCCATACTTTTACTCACATGTTGAAAAACAGGAGCCTGGAAAAGTCACGTTATCTTTTCTTTTTTGGTGAATAGTGAAGGCAAAGAATCAAATCTAGCTCTATCCTGTCAGGCAAAGGTGGGCTCTTCTTTTCACTGGGTTAATAATAATCAGAGAGCATAAAAATTGCTTTCTCATAAATATCTTATTAAATTGATAAAATCGTTCCTTTTTATTTAACCCAGAAGTCAGTAAGTAAGCTTTCTGTTTATCTGGTCGAAGGTGGCATTGCCGCACTGTCATCCACTTTGCCAGCTCTGGCACCAGCCCCCAGCTGGTGAGATCACAGGTGCTCACAACTACTTCCTTCTCTGGAGAATTTCTTTAAATCAGTACCGCCTGGTTTGAGAGGTTATAGCTACCGCACCCAACCCACAACCCACAGCTACTGACAGACTGACCAGGGATAAAAATGGTGGTGCATCTGCTTCAACATGTAACCCACTGTGAGATGCAATTGATGCTCCAGAGGTCCCCTGGGATCAGACCGAAGTGTCTCCTGTGGAGACTTCATCCTTGTCTAGTTCCTCCTTCTGCCCTTGCTTTTTCTCTGGGAGGCTGTCTCTCAATCAAATAGTTCTACTTCAATCCCCATCTACAGGTCTGTTCCTAAGAATCCTGATCTAAGACACTGAAGGAAGGACATTATTAATTTTAGTTCTGAAAAAAATCCTCGAGGAATAAAATTTAGGATTCAATTATAGTACAAAAGGGAAAGCATTTAAAACTTAGAGTTCTCAGACACTTTAAAATCTTTTTGTCACTTGAAATTTGGCAAGTTGAAAATGATTTTGAATGGAATCTTATAATGGTGAATGCATTCCCATTGCATTTATCACAGATTAACAATGGCATAAAAGAAGTTTGCCATATAAAATAGCCCATTCATTTTCTCAGTGTTATTGTAGTTTAGGAAAAAAATACTGTGTTTATCTCCCCCTTTCCAACCCCCAAGCTTTAAGGCACAGGTTGCCCAAGTTTGATGAGGGAGGGCACTGGGGGCTTCAAGCAATGAAGAGGCAAACAAAAGTGACAGAGATACCTGTCTTCCTGATGTGTCCCATTTTATGGAGCTTTGGTGGTGTACAGTGTATAGGATTTCAGAGCTCAAATATTCTCTCTTTTTTTTTTATAAGACCAAGCTTGAGTATTGCTTGAAATGCCATTCTAAGTCTTTAAGAATATTTGAGAGCATTCCAAAGAGACACAGGATTTTAAAACTGTAAAGAATTAGAGAACTAAGGAAGAGAAATTAAGGTCTTAGCATACTACAATGCACAGTTTCCAGTTTCTAGATGTTTTGCCACTAAGTGAAAATATACTTTTCAATATTCAAGTAAACATTTAGAATAGCTCCTTGCTAAATAGTGACTTATTAACATACTACGTGTCTACTTCCTCGTGACCAAAGCATTTTGCTACTGTAACTAGTATTCTTATTGGATTCACCATCGAATTTCTTTTCTGAATCCAGACAGATATCTGTAAAAATAGGTTTAGAAGTTACCAGCGACTGTGGAAATCATGTCCAAGAAGAGTCTGCAACTCAGAACTCAGAAGGGCATGTAGGGTTGAATAACAATTTTAGTCCCAACTGGTCTCAGGGAGTTTAGTCAATACTTACGAAGGATAATTCAGGTGCTGGGAAGTGTAGCCAAAGGAAGACTGGCCATACATTTGCATCTGCCCTTCAAAAGAGCTGCATGCCTCTTGGGCATTCTCAGCCTCGCTCACATAACATAAACTGATCAAGGGGAAGTCAGAAGGGGATAAGGTAAATTGGTTAACCTGAAAGCAGATTTTGCTGTTGGAGAATCTTCTTCCTTCTCTCATTTTAGATAAGTAAGCCAACAAATTCTTGCTATAAGGTATCGGGGGTGGTCAAAGAAGTTCATCTAAGCTGAGATGAACAAGTTACTCCTCTTTTTCAATTCTGGTACTACTTCAGCAGTGAAGAGAGAATATATTAATTCCTTAATATTGAAAAAGCTTGTGATAGAAGAAACTCTTTTGTACACTAAATGATTTTGTATGATTTCTGGCGGAAAACATTTTATCAGATGACTGTCTTCAGACTCCGGATTTCCATCAGCCAAAAATTGTTTATCTTCTTGGAGAACTTTGGCAGGTTTTCTCTCTTTAGGAAATGAGTTAGAAAACATCAGTGAGACTTCAAAGCAATGGCTCAAAGTTATCTTCTGATTTATGAAATGACAATTTCCATCACTTATCAGAACAGGAAGTCCTTCCTGTGGAACTGCAATCCAAGTATGTAAATAGAATCGGGCAACTGCTTGTTATCATATTTATTGTAGAAAAAACCCTACCAAAATGTCCATACCAAAACAATAGGGGTTTTTTAAAGCTGTGTGGGGTACAGGAGAATGCTCAATTAATGTAAAATTTTGGAGAATGGGAAACACAACCTTGTTTTCCTTAATTTACGCTCAGGGTTAAAGTTTTCCAAATTAGGGTGTTAGCTCCCACTCTAAATTGTCTGTTGACTCCCCGCATTATTCAGTTCCCGTCACTCCCAGTAACTGAGAGTCAAGAACATTGGGTCTCATTCTGATTGGCCTCAGTCTTGTTTTTCTGAGCTTGAGAAAGTTACAGAACCCCCGTGGAATCACGGGCCAGGAAACCTCATAATAATAACAAAATAAAAAACAAAAAATACATTTAAAAAGCCTAGTTGCAGCCATAACCCTATCAAGCGACTACAATTCTTTCTTATCTCTGTCCCACAATATCTTTTCTAATCTCCACAAAACCCAATCTCTATGTCACTGAATTATTTGATAAGACCATTTTCTGTAAATGGAGCATCTATTCCTCTCCATATACTACATTTTCAGTCACGTGTTCCTGTGGATAAATTCTCACCACTTGTGTTGAATTTGGAAAGCCCTACTAACTAATCTTGGCAAACCATTGTCTTAGAACAGGGCATTTTTAATAAAACTTGTTTTGAGTAGTTTTTGAATGTTTATTTCAAATATTTTGAATGACTTTATTTACAGATTACAGTTAAATGGGATCTTGTATGTAAAAACATTAATGTAATATTTGATTTATATAAAATTCATAATAAAAAAGTGACCATTATTGTGGTTTGGCACTGCTACCCATAGTTTACATTTGTAAAACTGTTGTATTTTATGCTACTGTATTACATATTTTCTCACTTACTCTTGTGAAGTATGTACCAGTAGGACTCCTTTGCTGTTGAAAAAATTAAGACTGAGTGGTTACCTAAGTTTCTCAGTCAAGATCACACAAGAAAAAAGCAGCAAATCTCACATTCGAATTCAGCTTTTCTGATTTCCAAATCTGGTGACATTTTACCACCCAGTTTTCCTCTGTGGTGACCGGTTTGTATTTCTCTGTGCACTTATTATCTCATAATATCCCATTTTGTTTTTCACATCTATGAGTTCATGGCCCAAATATAGAACCAATCTCTTTTTAGCCTAGGTAACTTGGAGGAACCTCAGTTAGGAACTGATGTTTTGGGGACTTCATGTGTTGTTGTCGAAACCATATTATGGTGTCCCTGTAGGAAGAGGACACTAGAACTCACCAGGGACATTAGGTTATCCATGCAGAAGGAAGACCACATGAGTGCATAGCAAGCCAAGGAGGGCAGTCTTAAAGAAATCGACACTACCAACACCTTGATCTCATACTTCTAGACTTTATAACTGAGAACATAAATTTCTGTTGTTTAAGTCAGCCAGTCTGTGACCTTTTGCTTTGGAAGCCCTAGCAAACTAAGGCACTGTTTTCTTGAAGAGTAGTCCTAACTTGAACTCACACATGTTTTCTGGGTTATTCTTCCTGCTGACTCTCTGCCTCTTGGCCTAGATGGATTCCAGAGGCTCCCTAGCTTCACACTCCCATTGGCTTTCCCCACTGGCTTTATCCCAACTGGCTAGACCTTCCAAATGTGAAAACCCCACCTGTCTGTCATCTCTGCCGACAGCTGTGGTTTTTACTCTACTGCTATCTTCAGAGGCAGTGGCCGGTTTGCCTGCCCTTTGGTGAAAGATGTATACACTTCCTCATTCGCCACCTTTCATAATGCGAGCCTCCCCGAACTCCTCCTGAATTCTGGAAAAGCTCTGCTATTTTTCACCTCTAGACTGATTCAGTACATGCTCTCCTTGGATTTAATTGCTGTCTACTCTCACCTTCCCTTTTCCTGCCAACCCTATCCATCCTTCAATTCTCTACTTAGAAATAACTTCTTTGAGAAGTTTTTCCTGACTGCACAAGAGTGAATTAGCTCCTTTACATGGTCTTCCATACCACTCAACATTCACATTTTATTATAATTTAATTCAATGGCTCTCAAACTTGAGCACGCATCAGAGTCAAACATAGGGCTTGTTACAAGAAAGACTGCTGGGCCCTGGCAGGTGTGGCTCATTTGCTTGGAGCTTCTTCCCATAAACCTGAAAGGTTGCAGGTTTGATTCCCGATCAGGTCCCATGGTTGGCTCCTGGTCAGAGGCAACCTATCAATGTTTCCTAACTCTCCCTCTCTCTTTCCCTCCCTTCCCCCTCTCTCTAAGATCAATAAGCATGTCCGCGGGTGAGGATAAATAAATAAATAACATAACATAAAGACTGCTGGACCCAACCCATAGTTTCTGATTCAGTACATTTGGGACAGGTTCGATAACTTGCATTTTTAACAAGTTCCCTGATAAAACAGTTACTGTTTGTACTGAGACCACCCTTTGAGAACAATTTCTGTAGATAAACAGCCTATTTCTTCCATTGATCTCTGCCGTTTTACCGTAAAAACTTCTCTACTCTTTAAAGGTAAGAACTTTGTCTTTCAAATCACTGTGTGCCCAAGATTTTGCACAATACCAGGAGCGTGATACTCCACAAATAATTGTTTAATATATTTTTTAAAATACAAGTGTGCTCAAGAATATTCTGCCACACCAAAGCTAATTTAAAATACATAAACAAGAGAATCAGCGTTCATTTAGAAAGGGCTAAGTGTCTGAAGCCATAATATTGTTTATACTGCTTGAGATATGCACGAAACTGTTTTATTGGAACTTGGACGAGGGTCATTTTGCCTCGGAGAAATGTTGTAGAATGTAAAATAAGATGCGAAAATGAGGCATTAGGAAAACTCGTCATTATCTAATGAACGCAGAAGGGAGCCAGGAAGCAAACACAGAACAGGGGAGACTCCAAGACCCATGGCCCCTCTGCTGGTAAAACTTCAGATCCCAAATCAGAGTCCAGAAGACAATAAATAAAAGCCTAAAGTGTGTACTTGCTCAAGCTGTGGCAGTCTCACTCTGAAAACATTGCTTGCAGAAGCTGAAACAGCTACACTCCCTCCGGGCTCAGTTGCTTTGCAACAGTGATTACTGAAGCTTGAATGCACCCTGCAGCCCCCACGCCTCCCTCCCAACCTCCAGTTCACGGTCCCATCAACCCATTATGGCAGGAGTGCCACGCAGGGACCCAGAGGACACACACCATGGATTTAGTTGCAGCTACATAAATATCAGTGCTCTGGGATCCCTGAGAAAGAAAGAAGGAGTGGTTATTCAGCAGCTCCCCAGCCTTCTTCCCAACATTTTTCTTTGACTTTCATGAAATGGCAAGACAGTCAAGTAGAGAGCCCCATTTTGCTGGCTAGCTCACTCACCAGAGATTTATATCTCTATGGACTCAGAAGAGCAAAGCAACATGACATTTGAACATCCGGGAGGGGTAGAAAAGTTCTAACTCGTGACCTGGTTGAGTTGATCCTTAGCTATCCAGGAAAAGGTGACAGTCAGCTTCATGTTTCCAGCAAAATGTTGTTTCTAAATGCTGTCTCTCAGTATCTGAAAATCTAATCCAGCCTTCATGTTGGTATCAGAGTGCTATCAGTCTAACGTTCACACTTTCCTCTTCAAAATTACTCAGTGTTGTCCTTTGCCTATAGCTAGGGTAAACATAGGTCTCAGTTCAACAAGAACATTCCTGGTTTACACTTTCATTAGAGTGATTAATAATAGCCTTTTTTCTCTCAAAAGTGTCTTGGGTTGAGCTATAGATGATTACCCCATGAATAGCTTGACATATGAGGCACCTTATGATCTGGCTCCACCTCAGAGTCTGGTTTCATTTTATCCCCTGCCACAAGCCATGCCTAATTAATTGTTTTCTCTGAATATTTTTGCTCAGTGCCTTAACATTAGCACTTTCTTCTGCTTGGATTGTCCTTTCCATCCCCACTCAACTGAACCATGCCCTTACCAAATACCTACCTATCCCCAGGTCTTAGTTTAAAGGCTTCACAGTGTCTTCTCTGCCTTAAGTTTTCCTGGGCACTGGACCTATTGCACAGCAAACATGTTCATTAAAACACTTGATATCTTATTTTGTAAATGTCTCCCCATGAATCTGTATCCTAGTCTCAAGTAATTCTCAAGGATAACAGTTATGTCTTTTTGCCTTTACTTGATATCTCAATGTCGAATGAGTGAATGAATATAAAGAATAGACCTAAAAAGGCTGAAGGTAAGTCAGAAATAATTTGGAAGGAATGTCCACTCAGAGTGTTTTCACCGGGGGCCACTTCAGCCTTGTAGTTGTTTTCAAAGGGCTGAATGTAACTTGAGGACTGTATAAATGTAACTACTCCTTAACTAGGGGCAAGCAGCTCGGCGCTGCCACGGGGTAGAAACAAGGTGCTGGGCTGGATAAAACAAGGTAGAGGGCTGGATTCAGCCTGCAGGCCCTGTGTTTGCCACCCATGGCCCAAACCAACATGGAGCAACACAGGCACTGTGGGTCTGTGTTGAGAATCATCATCATATCTGCATTTCTTTTCAGACATGGCATATCCTTCCTAACTGGGAAACATTCTGTGATCACTTCCTTGCACGATCTTTATAACTCACGATCTTTCTTTCTGCCTAAGTCAAATTTAACCTTAGCAGGAGTTACACCAGTACTCTGGTGCACTTAGCTTTTTCTTCCTCCTAGAAATAAGTGAAAGAAAAGTTCCTTCCAGGTGTTGGAGATGACTCTCAGAGCAGCCTTCCTGTCTTGGTCTTCAGGTTGGATGAACTGCACTCGCTTTGGGCTATGAGTATACTGTGTGGTGACAGGATCCCTCATGAACGGAAGTCCAATTTGTGGACATACCATATGACCCCCGATACTTCTGGGAAATAATAAAGAAAGATCAAATGCTAAGAGGGTAGTGCTAAAATGGATTCATTTGCGCTATTTGATATAGCTTCCAGGTTCTATAGTTCAAAGGGAATTCTACAAATTCTAACATAGGGTGAAAGGTTGGCAAGCAACATGAATGAATATCTTGCATTTCTTAGCACGTGGAATGCCCACATTGTATATTCCTGTCAGAAAATACCTCTATGGTTTCCCACATCGTCCAATTGCCTTGTGATAATGATGACTACATATAAAACCAAGTTTTCAGAAAGCCTGGGATAATTTTAATGAAGGAGATTTAGTCCCAAAGGTTAATGGGGTTGTCCATTGTGTATAAAGTAATACCTTTCAATGGTGACAAAGTGAGACTCAACAGCTTTCCAGGGCCCTCGTCCATTGTCAGTTTGGACTATGGTTTACTATTGATGTGAAGTTTAAAAACAGCCCTCCACAGAGCATCGTGATCCCCTTTCCTCGCTGACCCCAGTGGCGCATGCCAGCCAACATCTGGGCACTGCAGCTGCAAGGTCTGGGAAATGCCTAAGCAAATGCCTCTTTTCGGGGTGATGTGATGAGCAGCACATATGCTCGTTAGAAGGCTGTGCTCTGGCTTCACAAGCACTGGTCATAGTGTGATGGGTCTTATAAAATAGTCAATCGTGTATCTTCTTAGTGTAATAAATGAAGCCTAGCACTGACATTTTAGTAAGTGAATGAAGGAGCAAAACAGGACCTTGCCAAGGGCATTAGTACTCATACCCAAATGAAAAACACATTGATTAGCAGAAGGCCTCTCCAAGACAAATATATGTCATTATGTGTCAAGACAAACTACAGTTGTCCTCATTTTAATGACTCCATGGAAGGACAAAGAGACATTCCAGCCAAAAGAAAGAGAAAAATAGTTCAGTGATTTCACAGCATTTTTCCAATTTGGGGCCTTGTGTTTGAAATGAGCATTTAAAAGCATTCTTTTGTAGGTCTGTCAGTAGTAACCAACAAATCATCCTCACTTAGAAATTATAGAGACTTTCAACACGCATGAAAGGGTCAGCTATAAATAAGGCCCCTCAGGCATGCAGCTATGATGAAGGCTCTTAATGGTGCCTCTTTACACTTTTGCTTTCTGTTCACTTATTCTGGGCATATTTTAAAGGGGAAAAGGGACCTTACTTAAGAGCTCAATAATCTTTCAGATTTGTAAAATTCATAATTATGT
>VMDR010015523.1:0-22200 GCA_007922815.1 Macrotus californicus | reverse complement strand
AAACCAGCTGGGCTCTCAGGGCTCTGGGCCATGGGAGGTGTGTGCACTGTCACCTGCAGGAGTCGCTGTGGGACTGCCCTGTGTTCCCTACACAGGTGTTCATTAAGTACCATTGTCTCCAAGAAGCCTGGGCCTGGGGGCAGGGCTTGTGCTCACTGATGGGGACTCAGCAGCTGTGTGCTCTCAGGCCTGGCAAAATCACATGGACTTCCGTATGGTCTCAGCAGATGATTGTCCCAGGGCTCCTCCAATGGGTGAAGCCTATGTTGATCCTCCTCGGTGGTGGTCTAAACTGAGCTCTGGCACCAGGGCTCAGGGAGAGGTGGGTAGTCCCTGGGTGGACACATATTTGCATGGACAGCCCCTCCCCTGGCAGAGTGTGGGGAAGAAAAGGAGGCCTGGGCAGCCCAGCCCCACCGTGGGCTCAGGGGCTGTGTGTACCATGGCCTGGACTCCTCTGCTCCTGGTGCTCCTCTCTCACTGCACAGGTAGGGACAGGCCTCGGGGACCAGGGCTCAGTTCCCAAGTTTATTCCCTTCATGCTCCATCTCCTGAGGAGGTTCCCCTGGTTCTGCCCCATCACTGATACGTGTCTGTGTCTGCAGGTTCCCTGTCCCAGCCTGTGCTGACTCAGCCACCGTCCCTCTCTGCATCTCCGGGAGCCACGGCCAGACTCACCTGCACCCTCAGCAGTGGCTTCGGTGTTGGCAGCTATGCCATAGTCTGGTACCAACAGAAGCCAGGGAGCCCTCCCCGGTATCTGCTGTACTACCACACAGACTCATACAAGCACCAGGGCTCCGGGGTCCCCAGCCGCTTCTCTGGATCCAAAGACACCTCGGCCAACGCCGGGCTCCTGACCATCTCTGGGCTGCAGCCTGAGGACGAGGCCGACTATTACTGTGGTACAGCTCATGGCAGTGGGAGCAGCTACAGTTACTCACAGTAGCTCAGATGACAAGGAAGTGAGACAGAAACCCCTGGGCCCAGAGGTTATGGCTCTGAGTCTCACTGAAGCTTCTGTGGAGGCCCCTGTAAGGTGGACTCCTCTGTAGTCAGAAATGTCCATGGAAGGGGGAAGGAGCAGGACTCAGTCATGAGTGAGAGCACAGGGCGTCCCCGGGTCACTCAAGCTGAAGGGGTGACAAATCCCGACGGATCGTCCCCACAGAGTCTGGAGTAAATTTTAACAAGAATAATATTTTTAAGTAAAAATTTGGTTCTTTCATCCTGTTGTGTCCTGTTTTGTACTGTAGGACCCTTCACTTTTGTCACAAATGTCACCAAATGTGGGGGTACTTTGTTTACAAGAAGCAAGTCTCTGTGACACCAGCTGGACGTCCCACCACACCACTCAGCTCTAGCACCACCTGCCTTGAGACGGTGTCAGGTTCGCAGTGAATGGCTCCGTCCTGTGGGACTGCTGGCACTTCAGGTATCAGTCACAAGCAGGATGTCCCCAGGTCTCATGTGACTTCTTGGCTGTGACTCGAAGGATCCCAGGGTCCCTGTTGTGAATTAAGTTAATTGGCTGACTCCACCTAAGCCCTTCTTCCTCCTTAAAGCGATGGGGGACAGGGCTGAAAATTCCAATCTTTGAATCATGCCTCTGTCTTTTAAGTGACCAGTCCTCACCCAGGAGCCCACTCAGAGTCACCTCATTAGAACAAAAGGATTCCTGTCACCCAGGAAATGACAAAGGTTCCAGGAGTTTATGTGAGGAACCAGGGACTGAGACCAATATAAATTCTCTATTATCTCACAATACTGTGTCTGCAACTACAAGTGATGACCCACACACTCAGTGTCACCCAGAAATTAATGTCATAGGTGAGAGGCTTATGATACCTCTTCAACATGCCCACAGCCCCAGCCCTTCAGCCTGATCCTGGACACTGGGCCCTTGGGCCCCCTCCATGACTCGTGACCTCTGGATTGTCAGTGGTTTCTCCTGAGCCCATAGGCACTGACTGACCCCTGTCCTCTCACACTTCCCTGGGCTCTCCAACCGTCCAGGCTGCGGGCTGGTTTGTGGGACATTAGGAGCAGGAAGTCCCCAGTGTGCGCCTGTGTTTCCTTCCCCATGAAGCTGCTGATGAACCCAGATCCCAGGTCAGCTTCTCCTGCACAGGAAGCAGCAGACACATTGAAGGTGACCATGGCGATATTCCCAAGGGCTCCCAGGTAGAGTCCCCACATTTGCGACTTGGGGGAGCAATGAGGTACCTGATTCTCCAGAACCAATGTTGCCTCCAGAACCCCTTTGACATCTCTGGGCTCCAGCCCCTGAGAGAGGCTGACGATCATTGTCATAGAGCTGAACACAACCCCAATGCCACAAAGATCTCCTGCTCCACAGAGAATGTGATCAATCTGCATCCCAGGCCCCTGCCTGCTTCATCACTTCCCTGTCGCTGCTTGTGACCAGCACCAGGTGGATTTTGCTTCTGTTGTCACTTGTGTTGTTAAAACAAAAGGATTCATTCTTCAAGCTCTATCTTCATGGCAATGAAAATATCACTGTTTGAGGATACAGTTCTTCCAATGCAAACAGAATTTCTTTCTTTCCGCAACAAAATAGCTTTCCACAGTGTTGAGTGAGGTTAGGAAAGGCTGAAGTGCAGCATGTGTGACCCCAGAAGACCGGGTGGCCCTCTGCAGAGCACCCCGTTTGTACCCAGGGACCAGCCTGGATTTTACTAATCGTTCTCTGAACTCAGACACCATAGAGAATCTGAGTTTTTTTTCCTCCTGATTTCAGAGCTTTGTGGAGCCCCTGAATCCCCAGATATCAGAGGACCACACCTTACTGAGCTGGTCTGAACAGTCTCATTACTAAGGAATAGGAACAACAGGAAGATAAACATGTTCAATGATGCACAATAGAACATGTCACTGGGGAATTCATTTTAAGGATCTGAGCAGTCTTTTAAAAAGACGGTAGAAAATAGCTTCCTGTCTGGGAGAGGTTACTGAAAGGGAAACTTTCATTCAGTGTTTCTCTACTCTTTTCGTGAGAAATATCCCCCCCGCCCTACCAAATCCAGGGAGAGTTCTTTGTGGTTAAGCAAGATGTTTTATTTATTTATTTTAAAATATATTTTATTGATTATGCTATTACAATTGTCCCAATTTTTCCCCCTTTGACACCCTCTGCCTGGTATCCCCATTCCCTTCAGCAATGCTCCCACCCCTTAGTTCATGTCCATGGGTTGTGTATGTAAGTTTTTTGTCTTCTACATTTCCTATACTACTCTTAACATCCCCCTGCCTATTTTATAGCTACCAATTATGCTTCTTATTCTCTGTACCTTTTCCCTCATTCTCCCCCTTCCCCGCCCCCCCAGCTGATAACCATCCAAGTGATCTCCATATCTATGATTCTGTTCCTGTTCTTGTTTGCTTAGTTTTTAAAAAATACATTCAGTTATTGATAGTTGTGAATTTGTTGCCATTTTAATTTTCATAGTTTTGATCTTTTTTTCTTAAATAATTTCTTTTAACCTTTCGTGTAATACTGGCTTGGTGCTGATGAACTCCTTTAGCTTTACCTTGGCTGGGAAACACTTTTTCTGCCCTTCCATTCTAAATAACTTTGCTGGATAAAGTAATCTACGTTGTAGGTCCTTGCTTTTCATCACTTTGCATACTTCTTGCCTGCAAGGTTTCTCTTGAGAAATCAGTTGACAGTCCTATGGGCACTCCTTTGTAGGTTACTGTCGCCTTTTCTCTTGCTGCTTTTAAGATTCTCTCTTTATCTTTAATTTTGGGTAACTTGATGATGTGCCTTGGTGTGTTCCTCCTTGGGTCCAACTTCTTTGGGACTCTCTGAGCTTCCTGGACTCCCTGGAAGTCTATTCCCTTTGCCAGATTGGGAAAGTTTTCCTTCATTATTTGTTCAAATAAGTTTTCAATTTCTTTCTCTTCCTCTTCTCCTTCTGGTACCCCTATGATTTGGATGTTGGAACATTTAAAGATGTCCTGGAGGTTCCTAAATCTCTCCTCATTTTTTTGAATTCTTGCTTCTTCATTGTGTTCTGGTTGAATTTTTCTTTCTCCCTTCTGGTCGTTGATTTGAGTCCCCATTTCCTTCCCATCACTGTTGGTTCCCTGTACATTTTTCTTTATTTCACTTAGCATAGTCTTCATTTTTTCATCTAATTTGTGACCATATTCAACCAATTCTGTGAGCATCCTGATTACCAGTGTTTTGAACTGTGCATCTGATAGGTTGGCTATCTTTTCATCACTTAGTTGTATTTTTTCTGGAACTTTGATCTGTTCTTTCATTTAGACCACTTTTTTTGTCTCAGTGTACCTGTTACACGTGGTAAGGGGCGGATCCTTACGTATTCACCAGGGCAGGGCAACCCATGTGGCTGTGTTGTGACACTGTTTGTGGGGAAGGGTCAGAGAGGGAGCAGTGCTGCTTACTCAGCTCTCTGCTGGTTTTCAGTCACTTCCCCTGCTACCCACAATCAAATTGGGCCCTTCTGGTGCTGATTCCCAGGTGGGTGGGCTTATGTACATTCTAGGACCCTGTGGGTCTGTCCAACGAGCTCTCCTGTGAGGCTGGGAGTTTCTCCCACTGCCACCTCAACCCCCACAGGTGTTTTCAATCAGAGGTTTGAGGCTTTACTTCCCCGCACTGGGACCCTGGGTTGTGGAGTCTGTCTCACTCCCCAGTTGTTCCTCCTGGTTTATCCGCACACAAATGTGGAACTGCCTAGTCCACAATCCGCCACCTCGCCTGGTCTGCCAGCCACCACCTTGCTGTGAGTCCTCTCTGCCCGGTTGCCTGTCTCTGCCCCTCCTACCGGTCTGGATGAATGTTTTTTCTTTAATTCCTTGGTTGTTGGACTTCCATACAGTTTGGTTTTCTGTCAGTTCTGGTTGTTTTTGTTTTTAGATTTGTTGTTGTTCTTCTTTTGGTTGTGCGAGGAGGCATGGTGTGTCTACCTATGCCTCCATCTTGGCCAGAAGTCCTCTAAGAAAGATATTTTAAATCCTTGTCTTTTCTTCAAAGTAAATATTTATCTTCAAAAGTCAAGGAATGTTTAAAACCTGTACTTCCTTTTCTTTTCTTTAAAAAGAAAAGATTTCTCTGGTAAAACATTTGGGTCAGGTGAAGATGTCCAAGGAGGCTTAATGTAAAACACAAGAATTGAAGGAACTTTTCTCTCTTAAGGAGGGAGGCGGTGGTTGAGAATGTAAAGCCACACTCATCCAACAGTGCTCGGCAAGCAAGACGTGGAGCGCTGGAGCAGGTGAAGTCTTCTCCCCCTCAGTGTGTGTGCTGTCCTGGGCGATCTGACAAGTACAGGGAAGCGGTGAGGAGTATAGGGACAGGAGCTCAAACTGCTGTTTCCTACCTTTGCTTTTCCTCAGGGTCTGGGTGGCCCAGCTGACATTTTGATGGCAGCCTCGTTAAGACCCTGAGTGAAGGGCCTTTGAGACTTGGGGGGACTCTTGACCAACTCTAAGCTTGTAAATGTGTGCTGTTCTAAGTTGTTTGTGGTAATTTGCCACATCAGTACAAACCCAATACATCTAGGGCAATGTGTTGATCCACTCTGTGTTAGTTTGCCTAAATGCAAAAAGGGTGCAAAAATAGTGTTAACCACAGGGATATTGTGCAGATTAATGAGTAATATATGTAAAGTTCTTAAAATTGTGCTTAATAAAACATGGTAACTGCCTAAAAAGCTGTAATATTATGGCAAATAGCTAATACAAGGAAGTACATGATTATAATGCCCTGTCTTTTGAAAACTGCTTTTTCATGAGGCTGAAGTAGCAAAGACAAAGTGAATGACGGTCAAGGGATCACATTGCATCTTGTGTCTATGAGGTTCTAGAACATCCCATTTGCCTTTTGAATTTACTTCAGTAAGTGTGTCAATATTGCTGGAGTCTATGTGGCTTCTTGTGTTAGGTTCATTCACTAAAGAGAATCTATCCAAGTGTCTCCCGGTTACAACGCAAAATAGGAAAACATGTACGTATCTCATCTTCATTTTACAGGAGGGATGGTTGAACTGCAGAAGAAATGATTTGTTCATGTTGTAGAAGAAATCCATGATATAAATAGAATTGAACTCTAGCAACTGGATTCAAGCTCAGATTCAAGCTCAGAAATACACTGATGCTTTGCTCTACCTCCCCGTCTCTCTAAAGTCAGTGAATAATCTTCCAGTGAGGATTAATCAAAAACAATTAAAATTTTTTTAAAAAAGGATAGCGATATGTCCTCTTTCTGTTGCACTGTATTTTATTACATTTCCATCGCAAACTCTAAAAATGTTCTTCTGCTTTGTAAAGTTCCAATCTGAAGAGCTACTTTCTGGGATCTGATGTTTGAAAATCTGAATAGCTTAATGAGGCTGCTAAAATGCTCTCGCTGAGACAGGCGAGGGACATGCAAAGACATGGTGTCTCTACGTGTGCTTTAAAGCAGTGTCTGAGGAGACCAGAAATCTCATCAGAACCACTTCTTAGTTGGTAGGTGCCAGGATTTGGCTCCCTAGCTGCAAATCTTGCTGCTTATGATAAGCTGGCCTCAAATGCATAGGAATAAAGAAGAGCTTGTGATCTTCGCAGGAAGATAAGGACAGTCCGTGAATTGAGTTTGATAACCCTCATGAGCTGTTTTCCTTTAAGTGAGGGAGAACTGGTCAGTAACTGAAGTTTGAAATAGCTACAAGTGAACCACCCTCGTCTTTCTGCCGCAGGGATGATATGGCGCGGTCAAAGCAACGTTTCACACGGTGAAGGTCCACCACACATTTCCAACATTATCTAGATGTCTCCAACGTCGAGACTAGTTCTTAGGGGAGGGGGGTGAAGGTTCAAAATTCAGATGTTGTCTGTCTCAAAGGCTGTCCAGAAAGGCTATCTTAGGATATCTCAACCTTTATCCTATGTGGAGTCAGACTGATTATTTCCCCTTTATGACCTTACCTCCTTTGCACTCCTAGTCTGACATCTTAAAACTCAGGACCTGAGAGCCCCAGAGGGCAGCCACCTCTGGGGGTGGTGATCACAGCACAGACCCCCTCGGTGGGAAGAGGCAGTTCTCAAGGCTGCTGGTCTAGCCGCTGGGTTGGATCAGGGCTCCCGCGTGCACCTGCTGGAAGAGCTGATTCACAGTTGAGCCCACTTTATGGCTAACTAATTCTCATTTAGACAACAACACAAGCTTGTTATTTATTTATTTATTTTTTTGTATTTTGTTCTGAAACCCGATTTTCTCAAACTTCCTCCCATAGGCCTAGTTCCTTCCTATTGACATCACCTTATTTATTTACTGTTTTATATAGTTTTCTTGAATCCCAGAAGGACTAAGGTACCTTCTCTCTCTGCGTTCTGGGCTCCTTTTGATCTAGGCACAAATGTGTGGAGGTACATGGAGCAGCCATAGTTTTGGGGTGTAGGATAAACCTTTGTGTCTGAGCAAGAGGCCTGGGATAGAGGACATGACGTGAACTTTCTTTGTAAGGGAACTAGAAGGGGCTGGGGACGGTGCAGTATCTTTGAATTACTTCTGGAATATTATTGTTACTATCGTTTAAGTAGTTGGCTTTGACAATTGGTGTGAGAAGTGAAGGCGGGGCTTCTGCTCTGCTTTCGGGTGGCTCTCATGAGGTGAGAGGCAGCACCCAGAGTCCAGAGTCAGAGGGCTGCTGAGAGGAGATTTAGGGAGCACACCAGATCTGGAGATGTTCAGAAACTGTTAGAAGAGGAAATCCTGTGCTGTACTGAATGTTTGTGTGTCCCCAAAACGTACGAGTTGAAGCCTAATCCCCAGTGTGATGTTATCTGGACAGGGCCT
The DNA here is from genome assembly GCA_007922815.1 of Macrotus californicus. Lineage (NCBI taxonomy): Eukaryota > Metazoa > Chordata > Mammalia > Chiroptera > Phyllostomidae > Macrotus > Macrotus californicus. Next base: position 14,369 of record VMDR010015523.1, on the reverse strand, counting down.
TTGGAAAGTGATTAATGGTCATGAAGGTAGAACCCTCACGAATGGGATTAGGGCCCTGATGAAATAAAGAGAGCCCTCACCTCCTTGCGCCACGTGAGGACACGGCAAAGAGTTGGCTGTCTAAGGACCAGGAAGTGAGTTCAAATCTGCGGGCGTCTTGATCTTGGACTTCCAGGCTCCAGATCTGTGGGAAATAAATTTCTGTTGTTTAAAAGCCACTCAGTTTGTGGTGGTCTGTTATAGCAGGACCCACAGGGGCTAAGGCAACCTGGAAAAGATTGCAAGTTGAAGGGCGAGGGGTTTCTAATTGTAATTTGCATATTATAGGAAAACGTGTTCTTCTGGGTGCTGAAGTCTGGGATGTTTGAGTTATGTACTCAAATCTGTTTTATAGTAACCAGTACAAATATAAAATTTCAGAGCATTTGATAATAAATAAATAAATAAATAAAATAACGTTTTCCACTCACATAAAACTCTCTCAGATCACAAAATTTTGCAACATAATGCTATGATGGTCAGATTAAAGTTTCCTTTTGAAGGCTTTGACAGGGTTAGGCCTTGTGGAGATAACCTTGGACGGCTCGTGAACAGACTGGGTTTTGTGTGTCCTGTTTTCTCTCTGCGCATTGTACCTGGATGAGCTCATTCCCCCCTGGACTTACCCACCCTCACACATGTATTATTCATGGAGGGTGTAATTTGATGTGTGATTCTACATATTCTGTATTGTTTAGTTATGAGCAGATGGAGTTATGCACAATGTACATAGTCGCTAAATGAACAGTTCTTGGTGTGACTCTTCAGCCTTGACCTCCCTGTGGGAAACCACAGCCCCTGCCCTCAGGAACTCAGAATGAAGTTTATATCTCCTTAGTACCCACAGGTGCCCAGCACCATGCCTGGGAAAATGACAAATGATCTTTGGCTAAATAAATACATCAAAGTTACTATGCTCACTCACCAGCTGGCTGACCTTGATGAACTCCCTTTGACTCTCTGGTTTCTTACCCAAAGTGAGGGACGTGAGAATTTTAGTACCAAGGTAATTTCTGGCTCTAATATTTCATACTCTTTTTCAGTGTCTAAAGTGTTCCTTCAAGCAGTGGTCTTACCTACTCGATTTTGGTTGATAAAGTAGAAAGGGCACCTAATTGTCTTTCAGGAAAGTGTTGGATGTTTCAGTTGACAGGTGACGGAGCTGAGTAGGATGGCTTTTGTTACCTACATCTACATCTTTATGTCTATGTCTCCATCTTCATATCTATATCTACTTTTGGCTCCTTTCATTCCAATCAGCTCATGCTATGTCTATATAACATGAAGTGCATTGGAAATTAATTCCATTCCTCCACCTTGTCAGGCAGAAGGAAGGATAAAGTTTCTGGGCACTGCATCAGGCAAAGGTTTGGGCAAAGTGAGGAAAAGGGTGAGGCCCTCCCTACCTTCTGTCATTGCCTTCACCTTTGCTCTCTCCTTAAGCTTCTTCGTCAGATTCATGGATCTGGTTCTGGGGAGGCTGTTCCTCTGGCCTGAACCCCCTTAGCTCTCCAAGTCTCCCCCTTGTTCTCCAAAGGCAATGCTGACCTTGTTGCTAAAGGGTTTCTTCATTGTATTGTCCCCCTGAGAAAATGGCAGCTGCCTTTCCCCCAATACACACGTAGCTTTCTTATGAGCTTCGGCATGTGGGTGATGACAGAAACATACCAGGCTTGTGAATGCCAACATCTGAGGCCACCACCAGGGTGCAAAATGCACCTACCAGAGCATTGGACACTTGAGTCAGGAAAAGGCCACCGCTGAGAATAGCCCTGTGAGAAACGCTTTTTCACCTCGGTGGGAAAGGCTGCCCAGAACTGTAAATCAGTGGGGCACTGATTCTTCCAGCTAATTCTCCCAGGGGTGGAGGAAATGGGAATTCTCGCAGCTCATTTGATGGCTGGAAGGACACATGATGGCATACTGATGATGGGGGAGTAACTTTTCACTGCGTGGTAAAGGCCTTTGGTTGCTTGTCCTTAGAAGTTTGGCTAAGACTGGGAGACCAGTTGCCCCTAAATGCAGGTCGGAGGGCAGAGCCATTTGCCAAGGATGGATTGGGTTGGCAGAAAGCCTGCTTAGTTTTTTCTGTAAAATAAAAGACGCACGTTTCATTTTCACCAATAACTGTATTGATTTGGATATTTTGAGTATGTCGGCTATCTCCCACTATTGGCTTCTAGTGGGTAGAGGCCAGGGATGCTGCTCAACATCTTCCAGTGCATGAGACAGCCCCACAGCAAAGAGTTATTTGGACAAATTGTCAATAGTGCCAAGAAACTTCGCAAACAACCTTTGACTTGTTAAATCAGTCACAGCACCTTCTCCACACACTGCACAAATCTTTCTCTGCGTTTCTGTTGCGTTTTTACCTTTCTTGAAATAATCAAGAATAATATGCCAAAAATGTGGCTTATTTTCTTCCATCTTCAATATTAAAATGGCTGCACAAAAATTCACCAATTTTCATAAACTCTTTTAAATGCACGCTGACATGACAGCTGTCACAGTACAATCTAACAAAATTGTTTCGAATGAAGTTAAGAACAACCCAGCACTGCTGGGGCCATCCTATGGAAAAAAACGAAACGACCTTTTCGGCCCGCTCAGTTGTCACTCAGAGGTGGTGGGTAATATGTCGAGAGAACACGTTCTCAGCGGGTCACTGAGAAGAAAAAGTTCTCTGCTCAGGAAGTCACTGCAATTGACCCTAGGGACCGGCTTTGGAGTGACCCTGAGAGGACCTGAAATTCTAGATGAGATTCCGTGAACCCAAAGACTCAGGCAGCCCGTTTAAGTAGTAGTTTAACATTCAAAACACAGAATCCAGAACCCCAAAACAGAGTCTAGAAAAAACTAAAATATTTCAATTGTGCTATTTTGAGAATAGTAATAGGGGGAATTAAAGAGTACTGCTTACTCAAATATCCATTCATCTCTTCAGTTATTCAGTTTCTCCAACCTCTCCCCCGAGAATCTCATTTCCCATTCTAGAATATTCTGTGTCCTTGGCAACAATCATCTCCCTCTAGGCACAAAGGAGAGAGCTGCTTTTTCACTAAGAAGGCACATTCCATGCCACACTCACTCTAAGATTTCTGGTGAGAAATGTAAGTGGTAGCCTTGGCCGTGTAGCTCAGTTGGTTAGAGAGTTGTCCTGATATGCCAAGGTTGTGGGTTCGATCCCCGGTCAGGGCACATACAAGAACCTACCAATGAATGCATGGATGGGTGGGACAACAAATCAATGTTTCTCTCTTTCACCTCCACCCTGCCCCACCCCGATTCCTCTCTCTCTCTTAAATCAATCAATAAATAAAACAAGTAAGTAGTAAATAGTAAACGTGGCCTTGACTTTGGCCTGAACGTCATCATTTCTTCAGTTTCAGGACCATGTTGCATCACTGTTCCTCTGATTTTTATTGTGGGAATATATGTGAACAATTTGGGAGTTTGTTCACTTTGTGCAAAGTAATGTGTTAGGCCAATGGTTTGCACATTTGTTCAGGAGATAAGAGTGCCCAGATTTTTCTGAGTAAAACAAAAACAAAAATGTACCATTTTGCATGGTGTTTTTTAGAACACCACGAAAAAATGCCCACAGTTAATTCTATTATACGAACTAAGAACATACTGTACGTTAATAACATAAAATTACAATCTTGAGCATAACTACCCGCGAAATAGAAAGTTACCAGATCAGCAGTTAGCGTCTTCCTAGGTCTCCATCTTTAATATATATCACTGTTGATTTCTTTTCTTTTTGTAAGCCTCTAACACTTGACAGCAGAAGTGCGGGACGGAATGGCACCAAAAGTGTGCCTCAGATATGTGAGCAACAAAGATGCCATTGAGGACACATTGGCCTGTAAATGACTTCCCTCCTGGAAACTGGGGAAGACAATCAGTATTTTCTTTTGGCGATACAATATCTTCTGTCCAACTTAAAACATATCTGAATGGCACGGGAAAATACTTTGAGGATCTTTGCGCTGAGTTCAGTGGAGGGATGTAAAGGAAACTTCTCTGCAAAAGATGGGCAAAGTAAAGTCTTCTCTTATTCTGCTAGGCTTTTTGTTTTCCTTTTTCTAGGTTACTTCTTCGCGACAATTTTGGCCTTTTTAAACGTCAGTATTGTCTAATCCGTCTTATTAAATGGGCTCCTTTTGGTCTGTGAATTATGTATGTATTCTGTAGCTTTTCTTGTCTTCAGGAATGCCCTTCTCGAAATCCTCTGCTGTGGTCTGACTGTCCGCCCGATAATTCGTACATGAGTGTCCTAACTCCCAAAGCGATAGTATTAGGAGATGGGGCCTTGGGCAGGTGATTGGGCAATGAGGGCGGAGTGCTCAGAAATGGCGTCAGTGCCTTTAGAAAATAAGCCCCGGAGAGCTCCCTCTCACCTCCTGCAATGTGCAGACAGTGAGAGATGGCCACCTGAGAACCAGGAAGTGGGCCCTCACCAGATAATCTGCCAGTCCTTTGATATTGGACGTCCAGCTTCTAGAACTGTGAAAAAATGCATGAGCCACCTCGTTGGTGGCATCTTTGTTATAGCAGCCTGAATGGACTAAGACACACTCTTTTGGTTTCTGAGAGGTTAACTCGTTAACTCTTCACAGTGCTCATCCCACGTCTTTGATTATGTCCTGGTGGCTCCTTGTCCTGAAGGCAAGGAGCCTTTACTCTCCATAAGGTCTGTCTCAGGTTATCTGTGACTGCGGAACAAGCCTCCCTGCAGTAGTGGCTCAAAACCCAGTAACAACCACTTCTCACCTCTGATGGTGCTGGGAGTTGGCTGCACCCAGCTAGGTGGTTCTCACTCAGGGTCTCTGATGCGCTTGCAGTTCCTCAGTGGCTGGGTGCTGTGCCGTCTGGGCTGAAGGCTGCCGCAGCTGGGGCTTCCCTGGCATCTTTCTCTGGGTCTGTGTGACTGTTCCAAGTGCTCTTACCAGCCTGGTGGCTTCAGGGTAGCAGGACTTCTTACATAGCGACTCAAGGCTCCAAGCACACATGCCTCAAAAGAGAGGGTCAGGTGGCCCCCTTCTTGGTTGCTCTCTCTTGCTCTGCAATCACATGCTTCTAGGGAGGCCAGCTGCCGTGCTGTGAGCAGTCTTACGGAGATGTCCATGGGCTGAGTAACTGAGGCCCCCGCGGTGACCCTGGAAGCAGATCCTCCAGCTACTTAACACTTCGGATGACTGCAGCTCCGGCTGATATCTGAACTGCAGCCTCATCAGAGGTCCTGAGCCAGATCCACCCAACTAAGCCTCCCTCAGACTCCTGACACTCAGAACCTCTGAGACAGTAAATTTTTGTTGCGTTTGGGTGGCTCATTCGTTATGCAGTAACCCATACAACCTCTATTCTGCCATTCCCCTAATCTTCCATCTGCCAGGCAGGTATTCCAGCACTGCAGAATGAACAAGGAACAGACGAACACACTACCTTTGCCCTCAAAGGTAGTCCACAGTCTCTCATAGCACACACTTGGCTTTGGTTACAGGAACTTTATAGCTCTATGTTGAATGTCTCACCTTTCTATAGAACCGACGTTTGCCGAAGGCCACTGTTTAATCTTCAGCCAATTCAGTCACTGGTGCACGCACATAAACACACACACACATGTACCTTACACATATGTATTTATGCACACCGGGCTGCCATATATACTTTGTGCGAGAAAGGTCTCCCTTTTCTAACAAAACAAGTTGGATGGTGTGTGCTGCTCTGCCACAGCCGGGTGTTTACTTAGGTCCTGGCATAATTATGCCATAGCCTTGTAAAAACTTTTTTCTTTCTTTCTGACAAGTCATTTACTAGGCTATTTTGCTATTCAGCGTTTTTTTTGTTTTTTGTTTTTCCCTATTCACTTCTCACCTTTTAAATTCAATTTACTTGGTGCTTGGGGGTTATAAAAATATTTTAAAGTAGGCTAATTTTACTACCCAATTCCTGGGTTGTGGTTTCCAGTTCTCCTGCAGAGGGTATATGAGTAATTTTTATGCCAGTTGATTCTCTGTTAAATGTATTTATTTTGGACCTTAGTGACCACATTATTCCTTCTATTATTTATGTAGAAATGTGCTACTAATTGAGTGAAACCTAAGTCAAGCCAGAAAAAGTATCTTGCCCGGATTTCTTTTTGGGAACAAGAGGTAAAAAGGTGAGTGAAGACATGCTACATAATTTTTCTCCATACTTCTTACCTGCTAAAATTCTCACCCAGGATTGCAATTGTCTGGGAAGGGCGCTCCCCTAGTTCCATCAGGGTTCACACCTGGTCCTTCTTGCGCCCTCACTTACTCTTTTGCAGAGGAGGGACTTACTCTGATGTGAACTCGGGTGAGGAACTGAGCATGCGTGGCTCAGGCCCTTTCTCTTTCTTCGCTTGGGAAAGCCTACCTCTGGTCTGCTCTTGGCCACGTGGTAATTTACAGCTAAGTGCCCGGTTGAAGAGGCCTGAGGCTGGGCAGAGCTACCTGCGACTCGATGGGTGTAGCAAATGCTGGGCCTGAGCCACCTCTCTCCTCCCAGAGTTCACCTCTAGAGGCAGAAGGCTGCTTACTACCACACTTATGCTTTCTGTCTGGGTATTTTTCCTGCACAGGAGGCTGCTTGGCCGGTGCACACAGACAAGGTGGAAGGGCCCTGGAGTTGATGTCCCTAGAGGCAGCCCTTAAACAAGGACGAGGTGGGAGCTGATGCACGACCGAGCTAGCGTCAGAGACACTGAGTCCAGAGCTCTCAGAGGCGTGCGCTCTCTCTGCTGTCTCCGAGAGCTCCCGGAGGGACTGAGCTCAGGCTGTGCGCAGTGATCACCGGCCTTAGAACGTCTTCCCGGCTGGCTTTCTTGCTTCCCTCCTCGCTCCCCGCTCTTCTGCTTGGATTAGGTCTCAAATAAACGACTTGCAGTCAAATCCCTGCCTTGGGTCCGGCCTCTGGGCGAGTCTGTTTAGGTACCTTATTAGGAGCCGCCGTGGCCGTCCACCTGAGTCGCGTCCTCCGCCAGCTCGTGGGTGACAGAGCTGACATTTCCAGTCCCATCTGCCTCACTTCCTCTGTCTCAGTCAGTCAGAACTCAGGAGGCTATAAATGGCTTATGTTACTGGGACTCCTCAAACCCCTCGTGACTTTTACTTTTTCTACCTCTCCTCGTTTCCTTACAATAAAATTTAAAATATGAAATTAAGCCTTACAAACAAGCATTAAGAAAATTTGGCTCACAACCCATTCTGTTTCTGCCAAAGTCAGGGAGAAAAAACAAAATACATACATCTATCCTTTTTCTGTTTTGTTTCCAGTGGCATAGTCTAATTACAAGTTTAATCTCCTTAGGTAGAAAATTGAAAAAAAAAAACAAAGCTTTTGTTGACAGTATTGAACATTTGAATTTTTCCCTATTGTACAACCTCTTCCACATTGGCCTCTGTACCTTTATATGGCAGTTTTCTTTGGAACTGGAAAATGTTTTTAATAGGACATGGATCATTGTTTATTCTTATTTGTTGCTAGAGCTGACTCAAAAAAAATCACAAATTGGACATTAATGTACAAACCTGAGTTCATTGCTGAGCCTCCATCTCTTCATTTATAAAATGGACACAGATTTTTTTTAAAACCTACAAACAGGATTCCTGTTAACGTCAAATAGGGATGAAAGTGTTGTCTTATTAGCATAATGTGGTATTCAAACATTGGTTTTTATTTCCTCAGGAAGAATTTTGTTTTTGAGGCAAAGAGAGGTAGCTAGTTCTCCCTCGTACAGCGAATCCGAAGGTACAGGGAAGGCCCCCATGACAGCACAGTGACTCCAGAAGTAGACAGGTAAAAAGTTTCCTGGGGGGGGTGCTGACCTACGCTGCGCAGGGTCAGTTTAGGTCCCACACAGGTGAGAGGGGGTGGGCGGTTCTTCCTTGAATCTGTGTGGCACAGGCTATTCCCCAAATGGGCAGAACCTTCTCTACCATTGCCAGTGAGAACGAGGAGCAAGATCATTCTCGTGGGGAGTGTGGGAGATAACCAGATAACAGTGCTTGGATTGAATCAACAGCTGTGAGCCTCCACGAGCTGTGCATTGCTCATGATGCTTGTGCTGAGCCCAGGTGGGAATGCACCTGGCAGTCAAGTTTACTAAGGTCGCTTTGCCATTTGCTGCATATCTGACCGATAGAGACAATTGTTTCTTCCTCTTAAATGTGGCATTCGTTCACTAAAATATTCTCTGATACTATGAGAAAAATTGGGAGCTTATCTATGATAGTGTTCATGAACTTTTTGGGTAATATTTATGAGTTTCTGTATTTGCTGTTGTTGTTATTATTATTATTAAATCTTAAACATGTCCAGAATGTTGTCTCCTAGTGTAAATTTAGGCAAGCTACGTAAAAACAAAACAAACCCCCCAAACCCAAGGACTTGTTTTTATTTTCTTCTTCTCACTGACACCTTGTGGCCTCTTGTGCTCTCTGGGGGAAAGAAAGCCAGTCTAGGCTGTACCTGGGCCGGATGGCAGCTTGGTGTCTCCTGTGTGTGTAATGTGCCTGGGTCACAGAGAACCTTGACTCTCTCACTCAGGTTGTAGATCGTGTCTCGAGCCCCTTGCCGTGACCTCCCAGCTTCCGCCTCACATTTCCGGTGGTGGATTGTATTAGGATTTTCATTCCTGCGAAGGTTAAATTTACTTCCTACTTTATACAGCTTTTAACCTCTCCTGCCATATGCCTTCTGGTGTTTTCCTTCAATAGAATCTCACTTTCATCATTTGGGAGGGAAATGGAGGCCAGCTGGTCCACAAGATGGGTTGGGTATTCTAGACTGTGATCTTCCTTCTGAACTGCAGACTCTGCGTGTGAGCGGAGGGAACAGAGGACTTGGAACTATAGCAGCCAGTGTTCACTCTGCCTGTGCGTGCCTTTGCCTCCATGTGCCCGTGGGGTCATAGAAGAAAGTGTCTTGGAAGGTGAAATTGAGCCAGCGCAGAAGTAGCCTATTCTAAGCCTGTTAGCATTCTAGGATACCAATTAATTACCTTTTTTCTACTCTAAAAGCAAATCAGTAGAAAACTAATTTAGGGTTAATAAGTAAAATGATTAGTTTTTACATCAAGAACTAATCATTCCCAAAGCCCAGGTCTTCTTGGTTGGAAACCAAGGCAAAATTAGAGGCTTCCTCCTACCTCTGTCCAAAGCGACACCTTGGACTGGCCCTGGAGAGAGCTGAGTCTGCAAAGCAGATGGCAGCTAACTACAGGCTGCCTGCAGGACCTCAGGCTGCCTTGCAGACTGTGCCAGGTCAGGGAGGAGAGAGACGTTCCCATGCGAGTGGACTGAAGTGGGAAGACTCTAATAGCCTTAGAATAGTGATGTCTAAAACGGACGCTGGCCAAAACAAAAGCTCAGCCGTGGTTAATAGGCACCCCCACGCCATTGCTGGCTCTGTGTGAAGGCCACAGAAGCCACCATGCCTGTGTCCACTTCATTCCAGCGGTGTGGAGTAGCTGACACACAGGGTGGGAATAGCCAATAGGTAAGAAGCTGTCTGCATGAGTGACTCATTTGGATGCATCAAAGATGGGCATTACTTTGTGAAGCGGGGGGAGGTTGGCAAAAATTTAGTAACTAATTATGTAGGACTCATATATATATATGTATGTGTGTGTGTGTGTGTGTGTAAGGAGGATGATCTAGGAGGCATTGACAAAAGAAGTACTATTTAGAAACTCAAGGAGCATGTGAATAAAGTAGAGGAAAAGTATGTATCTGTTTCCTCCAGAAGCCTGCAATTAGGACTAAAGTTTGTGTCACGTCACAAACGGCCCATGTGCCCAGCCCTGTGCTAGATGTTTGCTGTGGGAGGGCTTCAGTCAATGAAGCCCTGTAAAGGGTGTATTAGGGTTCTCCAGAGAAACAAAACCAATAGGACATATGCACAGAAATATATCAGAGAAGATTTATTTCGGGAATTGGCTCACATGGTTATAGGGACTGAGAAGTTCCACAGTATGCCATCTGCAAGCCGGAGAACCAGGGAAGGTAGTGGTAGGATTCGGTCCGAGTCTAAAGGCATGATAATGGGGGAGCTGATGGTTTAACCCCCAGTAGGAAGCCTAAGGCCTGAGAACTGGGAGGGGTAAAGTGGGTACCAGTGTAAGTCCTGGAACGCAAAGGCCCCAAAACCAGGAGCTCCAATGTCTAAAGGCAGGAGAAAATGGGTGTCCCAGCTCAAGGAACAGGGGGAGGGAGAGAGGGAGAGAGAGAATATGAGAGAATTCTTCCTCCTTCTGCTTTTTAGTCTTTTCAGACCCTCAGGGAATTGGTGACACCCACCTCCATCGGTGAGGGCAGACCGTTTTTACTCAGTATTCTCAGCATGTCGATTCAAGGGCTAATGTCTTCTGGCAACACCCTCACGAAGACTCTCAGAAATAATGCTTTTACCAGCTTTCTCAGTAGTCCATAACTCAGCCAAGGGAAAATATAAAATTAACCATCACCAAGGGCCTCAAAAATCCTTGATTTTTAGCACATCGCTATTTTGTTTTTCCTTCTTCTCGGAGGAAACATAGGATCAATAAACCGTGCTCATTGTTTAATCCTCTTAATTCGCTGTGAAAGAAATCCTACGTATTACACAGGGGAAAAGGTATGTTGATTTCCTAATATTTCTGGGATTAAACTCTGTTTGTCCAGGGAACTTGCGTGCTGTTTGGGAGTTCTATAACAGAGAGAGCCGTGCGCATTCATGATTCAACAGAAGAATTCGATGGTGATTCTGAGAGGCTGATTGCATCACTGGAGGGGGAGGGGGAGGGGGGGAGTAGGGAGTAGCAATGGTGAAAGTCTAGGGCGGGATTGGCTGAGAAGCTGCACTGCCTCCAGAGCACATGGAATTATGGGCAAGAAGATCTGAAATAAAAGAAGGGCTCTCGGGAAACTGACTCTGGCTCTCTGGCTCCTGGACCGGCTGGCTCCGGTTCTCGGGCTCTCTTCCTTGAGGATGCCTGGATGCTCTGCTGCAGCGGCCTGATTTCCCAGTTGGTGGTGTTTGGGATGGGAAGGAACTCTGGGCACAGCCTAGGTGCAGGCTGGCCTGGCAGAGGGTGGCACCGTTCTTCTTCTTCGGGTGCTCTAGAGGCGACGAGCTCTGAGGCAGAAGCCTGCCATTCTTCCAAAATTGTGTATGTTGTTTTAGTTTGTAAACTAATCTCATAGAAATAAGACAATTAAAAATTAACAGGGGGAATGATAGGAGAACCCAGGAGTTTATCCTTGATTGAGAGGCCTAAGTGACTAATTCATGTGGAAAGCTGTTATGCCAAAATTGTGAAGCTTTTGAATAAAGATTCCTTTCCTTATCACCAAACCTTTGCCCCTGGAATTTTGCCCAGAGGGTGGCATTGGGAAGGAGGGCCCCGATTACTGTTCGGTAACAATCAGAATGCACAGTCTGAGGCCCAGGAGGTATCCAAAGGACGAAGCCCTTCCTCATCCTTTGAAGCTGTCACCTGGTCAAGGTCATGACGTTTGCTTTGACCATGGATTGTATGCAAGTCTTGGGAGTCCTGGGTCAGTTGCTCCAGTGAGGAGGACACAGCCCGTGCTCAAAGCAGGGGCACAGCTGGTGTTTTCCGGGTGCTGCTTGGCCCACATTTTGTCAGGCACAAAAGGACAGCAAAGACCTTTGGCTGGTCTCTCTAACTGTCCTAAATTTCCATCTCATTGAGGTTATATGATACAGAGCAAGATCTGCCTAGAATGAGGAGGTGTCTCTGATTTTGCAAAATTCCTAAAGTATTTGGAACAGTTTTGGCAGATACTAAAATGGTGCCAGAGAGATATACTTGAAAAATACCTGTTCCTACAACAGCCCAAAGTCCGTTAGAAGGTACTGGGACATGGAGGACCTGAGCTACCACCTATGCTGGAACAAAGATGGTGTGCGTCACCAGCTGAACACCTGACCATGAGGTTCCTTACTACCAGAGGCAATGGAGGCATAGCGGCCAGCACCCTGCTGGAAACTCACTGAATCCTCACTGCCCTTCCCCTCTCCCTCAGGGCAAGGCCCATAAATCTCCCCGGAGTCTGCCATCCCTGATCAGAGGACATTGTCTTGCAAACACCTATACCCAGGACACCTGGGGCAGATCAGCAGGGTGACTCACCCTCCCTGGGGGGTCTGCTACACACCCTTAAAAACCCTTCTACCTTTTCCCTAGCTGCTGCAGTCTGCTTGGACTCAGCCTGTCTGATCTCAGTGTCCTGCCTAGAATATAAGCCCTTAATTTGAACTTTTTGGCTCCTGGTCCTTTCTTAGCTACCTCGGTTACCTAACAAAGTCCATCTTTCTATTGGGCTAATAGGGTCCCTTAAAGGCAAGAATGATGTTTTGTTCCTCTTTATATCCTTAGCAACTGACACCTCAGAAAGTCCCCAATGAGTGAGATAAAAGGACAAAAGTTATGGCTGTATGGGTGAACCGTGGTAGATGAGTCCAGAGGGATAGAATGGGCAATTCACATGAGGACGTAAATGAACCCTGGCTAACGTGTGGTCGATTTTAAAAATAAAAAAAAATCAGTTGAATATTTGACTCTGAAGCTATTATATTAATTTAAAATCCAGGCAAGACATACCAATGGGGAACTTTGGTGACGAGGCCTCTGTGAGATTCGTGAACCCATCTAACTCGGATAGGGTCGTGGGTATCTCCGAGGTTAGAGGTCTGACCAAGCCCCTCAGTGTCAGGTGTTCAGAGAGAATTCCTGCCTGCATTCTTGGAGTGCCCCAAGCGCCAACTGTCTGTAGTTTCAAGATAGATCTCTTCTATGCCTCACACGCCAGACTTGCAGGCGGTGGCGTTGACTTTCTGACATGAAATGTTAGCTGCACTGGCTTTCGTGCTTACGCCCAAAGGGTCATCTCACAGCTGGGCCGGGGCCTCAGAGGTGCCTGGGAGCAGTGAAGTTGCCTGATAAAAGTCCACCAGTATAACGTAATCCCAAGAGGGCGATAACGAACCTGCTCAGTCCTGTATCTTCAGTATTTTGTGTTTAATGCACAGCAGACACTCAACAAATATTCGTAATAGTCACTCTTCATGAAAAACTGCTTTGAGGATTTTCATAAATACCCCATCGCCCCCAAGCCAATCACTGATGGGGAACGTCACTTACTGATGACAGCTGTGTGTTGCTCAGTTGTGCTGGGATGGACATTAACTGAAAACCACTCTCTTCTGAAACGCCTGAAGTCCCACAAAGAAAGTACTTAAGGCAAATCTAAATGGGCACCGGAATAGGAACTGTCTGCAAAGCACATTTAGATAATTTTATGTCTGTTGATAATGGAGATTGCGAATTAATGTCTATTTCCCACCGCACATTGTTCCATGGAAAAGTAATTTGCAACAGGTTAAAATCGAAAATTTTAACTCTCTGTCACCTAACTAACCAACTCACCTCTAGATTTTGGCAATACCATTGTACACTATGTATTCTCAAACCCCAAGTTTTTGTCTATGTGAGCGGACATAATGAAGGAATCAAGTCTCTCTCAGAAGACATTCGAAATGATGAAATGCAAAATAACTCAGTTAAAGAAATATGCATGCCACTCAAATTCCACCAGCAGTTTAAACGGGATTTAAACAGCAAATGATCCTCTCGCTCGGCGACATTAATCTGATGTAAACAGCGGCACCAGGAGAGGAACTTGCCTGAACACGTGCCTGTCATGTGGACAGGGGTGGAAGGGAGGCAGAGAGAAAGCCCAGTGTTCTAGTTTCTACCAAGTGTTTTGATGCAGCGTTTTCATCTCATTGCTGATTTGGCCTTTACGAACACTCTAGGGTTTCTAGAAACCATTTGCAAGGGCACTTCAGATGACAAGGGTACTACTGTACACTCTGGGCCAGCAGAGGGGCAGTGCCTAGCAGTGTGGTGTGCTTAAGCTCAGGCCTGGCACATGGTATGTGTCTCACAGGTACTTGTTGAATTGATGGATGAAATAATCAATTAGTTCACTGCTTGGCTGTGTGCTTTGAACTTATTTCACATATGCTCTTAAATTTTTAAATTGATTAACAACAACAAAAGACTTGGGCAGTGTATAAGAGTAAAACAGTCCTATTTATGAGCAAAATGGGTAGCTTGTGATAAGTCTTGAGTTTAACTCACGCATCTAACCAAAACATACCTAATATTTCTGCCATTAGAATCACTTTGGGTTTATTTGAAGAGCACAAGTCAAATTCATGTATTTTCATGGGGTCTAGTATTTCAATATGAATATATTTAGAGCCGTTAACATGAGGAGAAACGAATGTAT
>VMDR010015522.1:0-22206 GCA_007922815.1 Macrotus californicus | reverse complement strand
CTACTAAACTACAGTCTGTTGACCATTGTGGGTTCTTGGTACCCTTGTTCAAGAGCAGTTGGATGTATATGTGTGGGTTTATTCCTGGGCTCTCTATTCTGTTCCATTGGTCTATATGTCTGCTTATGCCAGGGCTATATTGCTATAAGTACCATAGCTTCTCACTTCTTCATAATATATTTTGAGATCAGGAAATGTGATACCTCCAACATTGTTCTTTTTCAAGATTGATTTGAATATTTGAGGTCTTTGTGTTTCATATGAATCTTAGGTTGCTCTTTTCCTATTTATATAAAAATTCTATTGGGATTTTGATAGAGATTGCCTTGAATCTATAGATTGTTTTGTATAGTATGGGCATCTTAACAATATTAAGTCTACCAATTCATGAACACAGGATATCTTTCCATTTCTTTCTTTCTTCTTCAATTTATTTCATCAGTGCCTTATAGTTTTCAGTATATAAATCTGTCACTTTCTTGGTTAAGTTTTTTCATAGGTATTTTATTCTCTTTGGGGCTATCTTAAAAGAGATTGTCTTAATTTCCTTTTAGGGTAGTTCATTGTCAGTGTATAGAAATGCAACTGATTTTTTATATGTTGATTTTGTTTCTGCCGACTTACTGAATCTGTCTGCCCTTTCACATTTGAAGTGTACCTGCCATGATATATGCCAGAAAGAATGACTGAAGGAAGTGCCTTTTCTTTCTTTGAAAGAAGTATTGATAAGAAGCTTAACTGGGTGTGACAAGCCTGAAGGTCAGTAAAGTGCTAGGGATAATTTAAAGGGTGATGGCCTGTAAGTTTGGAGACCTGACCTCTCAGCCTGACTTGGGAACTTGCTAGCTATTTACACCCAGGAAGTCAATAATATAAGGTCACCGAAGTAAGTATCCTGTAAGTTTTACACTGGCCTCACTTATTTTAACAACTCAGTTCATCTTTAACTCTATGATTGCTGAATATACTTTCTGTTTTCTATTAATTATGGAGATTTAGAAAAAACAATTCAAAAATAGGAAATCTAATTCAAATTTCATTCTCATTTTTCCAAGCATCTCAATCAAAGTGCCCAAAAGGTTAAAGGAGAGCCCTCAAGGATCTGGAAACTATTTCAAACAGCAGCAAGTGAGAACTTGCCTGGAAGTTCTGGTTTTAAAGTTAAAAATTCATTCTGTGTGCTTAGTCTATGCCATGATTTATTCCATTGTTTTGTATAAAAATATATGCTTTCCCCACTCAGCTATGATTCTTTTGATGTTTTGACTGTGTTGCCTGTTAGGGCACCCTCTAGGCTGCATGTGACTCTCTATGTTTACATATGAAGTAATTAAAATTAAACACAGCTAAAAATTCATCCTCAGGTAGACTAGCTACATTTCAAATGCTCATTATCCACTTGTCACTGGCTGATACTGGATTTGACAGCACGACTACGGAGCATTTCTATTATCACAAAGTGAGTTATCCAGTATCACTGATTTAGAAAATAACCAGGAATTCTTCTGAGCGCATTCCGAAATATGGAAACCCAGTGTGAGAATTGCACTGGATGGGTGTTGATGTTGAAGTATGGAAATTGGTGAAATAGTAGAAATAAAGTGCAAATCAGAAGTGAGAATGAAAGATTCATATCAGGTTCTACAACTTAGGAAGTGAGATGTGGGGTTTAGGAAACTCGCTTACATTACGAATGTGTCCAGACATGGTTGCCTTATCTCTATTATGTTATGTGAACAAAAATAAATGCACTTCCTACCTCACAGCATTGTTCTGAGGTTAAACTGATATAGTACACAAAGACAAGCTTTGTATCTCATTAATATTTATATGTTCTGAAGCTAGCAGTGTGACAGACTTATCTAGGTATTCAAAAAATATTGAATTACTGATAGACTAGGCTCTATTATGCATTGGTATGGACAATTTGAAAATAAACCTTTCTATGACATTTTATAAAAACAATTTTGGTCATTAAGAAAAAAATATTGCCACTGGATTTCATCTTTCTGAGACTTATTCCTAAATGTAATCTGTTGGAGGAAGCAGATTAGCAGACCAGTATTACGTTTTGGTCAATATTTGTATTTACTTTAAGGTTCAAGAGACAACTGCAGTCTTTCTTACAACTAAATCATCTCTGAACATTTTCCATTCATAATCTTTTTTTTTAACGCCAACCGATCTTTAGGGTAGGACATTTGCTGTTCCAAGGTTGTGTCTGCAGACTCTTCACTATTGCAGAGAGTTGAACCAAGAAGTCATAGAAGAAGGTCTGTGAGAGAAAGATAGGAGTCAAGGCTAGTGCCTTAGCTCCTCCTGAACCCCTCAATTTGTAGGGAATTCTGTGTCTGTGACCTGGTTCTTGCTTAGAGCAGGTTATCACTCCTAGATTTGGATATAGCTCAGTGGAGGGGTTGTTTGTAAAGCAGAAGTGATTTCTGACAGTCTGGTATTAAAGGAAAATAACAAAACGTCTGTGAGAAAAAGGACCAAGAAATTTCAAAAAATCAAAGCAGATTTTTTTTATTACATAGGGACAAGTAGCTCTAAATTTACTGGAGTCTCCAAAGGCGTGTTTGCAACTCAGTGTCATCTTAGGTGGGAGTCATTGAATGAGATAAGATAAAGCTTATTTACAGAGTTCAAGAACCTGAATTCTAATCTGGGCTTTGCAATAAACATTGGCAAATACTTCCCTTGCAGCTTTAATCTCTAAAATGAAGGATTGAAGCTCTATGATCAGTTGAATTGCTTTTGTTTTCAGGTTTATGATTTAGTCTGTAACACTGTATTCAAAATGAGGGTTCTGCAATTTTTGAAAACTGTGCTCATTCTTCGTGCTTTCTTAACATGTGTGCACATGTGTGCATGTCCCTCAGTTACCGATTCAATCCCAGGCTCCAGACATAACACAAAGAACACACAAGGCTTTGGAACTTCATTTGTCAGGTTCAAGGTCACACCTTTAATAATTCTCAGGTATGTGACTTGCGTCAACTATTGTATGTGATTTAGGGGAACTGTAGTTGCCTTCATTGTAAAATGGGAAGTATTTTATATACATTTTGAACCGTTGCCATGGGTAAAAATGGTGAAAGGATTAAGTACAAATTGCCAGTTATAAAAATAGTCATGGGGATATAAAGTACAGTGCAAGGAATATAGTCTAATATTGTGGTCACTATGTATGGTGTGAGGTGGGTGTGAGATTTACCAGGGAGATCACTTTGTGGGGTAGGTAAGTGTCTGATCACTATGTTGTGTACATGAAACTAATAATATTGCATGCCAACTTTAATTTAAAAAATTAAAAAGCAGAAAACAAAAAAAATCAAGTATATGTGCATTATCAAGTTTTGTTTTTGCATTTAATATGGGCAGTTAGGTCTCAATAAAAAGCACTTATTTCTGTTTGCATCCACCCTCTCTCTTTAAAATTCCCATCGCCTTATTAGGAAATATTTGTTGTTTATAATTCTAAAATGATAAGCAATTTAGAATGACATGGGGGGATTGCTAAAGTATCACTTTAAAGAGAGCTAGGCATTAATAAAACTAATTAGGCTTAAATAAAATAATAGTAATAAGAAATATTTAATTTAAATTTCTTGATTTTTCCCGCAATTCCCTCTGGCTTTTGTCAGTTAATTAGACTATTCAAAGACTTTTTTTTTATGTTATTGCTTTTGATTTTGCATTTGTATTTCCAGGAATATTTATTTGCCTAATTTACAAAGCTCAGGAACTGACAATTCGTACAGACACGTGGAAACTTTCAGTCTCACAAAAGCCCACGTGTGCTGCCCTGTCTCCCCTCAGGCCTCCTAAATGAATCAGGTTTAATGTCGTCTTTCTTTCTGATGCTAGTAAAATCTGGCAAATGTGGTATGATTTTGGCAGGTGAAAATTAAATTATTTTTTATGTATTCAATAGTATTTTGACCAACTACGTATCAATAATCAATGATATTTGGTATCTTGTTTTATTGTTGAATAAATAATTTCAACTATACCCTCTGAACAAGAAAATAATCGGAAGTATTTCCATGGGTATGCACATGGCCACAAAGAGTTATTTATTTATATTTACTGAAGTCGAGTTTAACTTCTGACATGTTTCTTCTTCTCTGTCTCATCATATTTTACATGCATTCCACACGGACTATTGCAGGAGTTGAACTTGCATGTGTCACTTTCCTACAGAAACCTACTTTGGGGACATGCTGCAAGATACGGATCACTGTTGCTCCGTGTCCGTGTTCAACAGTTGAAATGCTTCAATAAATTATGTTAAGTTCAGGTTAAACAAGTATTTTGATATCAAATGAGCTGCCTATTTATTGTCATACTTACAATTTTTAATGCACAGAGCTGTACGTTTGCAGCATACATTCTAACAGGTGCAGTATCACCTCCTGGGGAGGAAACTTTGGTTTTGGGGAAAACACACACACACAGGTAGGTAGGTAGGTATATGCACATATGCAGATACATGTTCACATACAATACATAAACAGATAAATATATTTATGATATTAAAATCCTGTCAGCTAACCATTAGGAAAAAAATAAGGGTTGAGAAATACTGATTTACAATGCAATCTAAATACCAGTACTAGAAACACTATATATTTGTGTATTAAATATGTTGAAATGTGTATATATATGTAAAATACACACCCACATTCCCACACAGAACAAAACCCAAAACACACCGGAATGAAATTTATATTATGATGAGATATTTCACCTATTAACAACATTTCATTTATTTCTCTGATTTTTATAATTTACTTCTAAGAAATATAATTTCTTTCAAATCATTATTTTAAAAACCTATGACTACCACAGGGTATATTTCAGCCCAGCATCAGGTGGCATAAGGGATTGATTGGTGTATGAATACAGACTTGGAATATTTGGAGTTTAGGGTGTGAGTAGGGGAAAAATTACACATGAAGAACACCTCACAGCACAAAGAGTCCTTTTTGTGCCAAAAGAAAGATTTGAACAATAACAGGCTATGATTTAGAAGGAAAATGGTGCTGTTAATCTATGTGCTCACAGAAGCATTCAAGGAAGAGGTAGAACTTGAGCTTGGCATTGAAAATAAGACTACCACCGGGATAAGGTTTAGTTTATTTAGCTAAATAGGGTAGGGAAAAATGGATTAAGCAGGATGGAAATTCAATTCCTTCTCTCACATCAAAACCTGTCAGGCACAGGTAGTCAGGATCCGCGTGCAGCTCCACTGTCCTTAGGACACCAGCTTGCTTCTATCTTGCTGCCGCACCGTCTGAACGTTCCACCTCTGTCCTCACGGTGACCTCAGAGGACATAAGTGATGCTGGAAGTCTAGCTTTGATTCTGAAAGCCAGAAATCGAAAAAGAAAGAAGAAAAGAAAATCTTCATTCCTCCTCTGAAAAGCCCACTAGAAAGACCCACAGAATGGCTCCGTATAACTTATCGGACAGGTCGCAGTCATTTCATGGCCATGTCTAGTTCCCAGCAGGACCGACGAAAACATTCTTATCCCAGGAGGCAATGTTCTTCTTGTCCCAAATTGGGGTGCTGCTAAAGAAATAAAAGGAGAATAAACATGTATTAGGCAACTGACTGTTTCTGTCACAGTAACCCTCTACAGCCTGAAGCTCTGTACAGGTCTTTCATCTCCCACACAGGACACCACGCCATCCCTGCCTTCGGAAGAAAGTATCCCTGTGGCCTCACCCAGTTACTCAGTCCCCTCGAAGTTCATTGTCTCTGAGTGAGATCCATTTCTTCCTGAGGTCCAGAAGTGTCATCCAGCATTATGTAAATTGGAAACAATCTATTTCCCTAATCAGGACCACAGCACAAAACATCTTAAGATTGCTATTCAGAAAAGGAAACAATATTACAGTGAGAAGTGATAAGAAATTTCGAGTGCAATGGGGAGCTTAGAATAAGGAGCAATCATTAGGGACTGGGAAGATCTGGAAGTACTTTACAGGGAAAATGTTTATCTGCATCCTAATGAATGGGTATACCTCAACAGATAAGAATTATCACTCAAATGATAATGATAATATTAATTATAGTAATGAAACTATTAACTAATATCTGCTAAGTGTTTGCTTCAGGCATCCTTATTTCTCTATACATATTAACCTATTTATTTATTGTCACAATTCACAATAGACAGTGTTTCTCCCCATTTTACAGAGACGTAAGTATCACCCGTATGTTCACCCCGCGAGTCAGCAGCAACACTGTCATTTGAACCTACTCAGTTGGTTGCTGGGCTTCTAACTCTACTAGATTTCTGATTTTGCTATTGACATAAATCAAGGGAACTCTCACAAAAGTTTTTGACACATTGCAAAGAATCTAATGAAAACTAACAGGTGGTTTTAATGTTTGCTGTGGCACAAGAGCGATCGCCCAACCCCTTGTGTGTGAGCAGATGTTTGTGCAGTATCTTTATTTTGTTGCTGTTGTGAACCTGTCTTTGAACTGTGTGTTCTAATGCTGATGAGAAAATTATAATACTTAGATCAATACTTAAGTTCACAGACATAATATAGAAATGGTCACATACTTCAGACATACGTACATGCCAGTGCTAAAGGGCACTGTGAGTTAGCTGGGGACTGCCTAGACGTGGGAAGAGGACCATATTTATGTGCCTTCAACAAAGGCTGGTGTAGAAGAAAAATGAGAAACGGAGAGCTAAAAATACTCTCACTCTGCAGCCACTTTATTTATTTACCATGTTTTGTTCAAGGTTAAAATACCAATTGACTAAGGAAGAATATTCTGGAGTAACAATTGAGGAACATTTTGTTTATGCTTTTCTTGTCAATGTTGCTTTGCTTGGAAGAATGTATAATGCAAGCAAAGTGAAGCCTTGGCATTCGTCACAGATGAATTTACATTTGCAGTTCTTGGCACAATTGACGACGGATACTTTCTAGTTAAATGTAAATCCTACATTTTGTCAGGTCTCATGGGGTATTCACTGTCTAGAATATAGAACTTTCTAGTCACATGTGGGCAGAGCAAATGAGGACCTACATTTAAATTTACTTTTTAGTTCACTTAGATTTAAATTGCTACACATGACAATTCGACAAACTAATTCAATAGTGAGCAATCTCCTTGCTCCTATTTGATTACTCAGGGACCATCGTGCCCGATGATTTTAAATATTTGTGTATCATTTTTAGGTATACAAGGTCTGTCCTTAAAGTATCCAGCCACAGACTATGAAAAATGGAGGCATTTGTTGAAGAAGATACAAAATACAAGAGACATTGTACATAGGAAAATGAAAACTCAGTCCCTTCAAATAGACACCTTGGGACCTCACACAGGTCTCCCAGTTGCCATCAGCTTCCCCATCTTCTTTTCCTGAATCTCAATGGTCAGAAATCGCTTCTCTTTTAAAGGTGATTTTAGTTTTGGGAAAAGCTAGAAGTTACAGGGTGCCCAATGTGAGCTGTAGGGGACCTGAGTCACCTGGGTGATTTCATGTTTTACCAAAAACTCTGTATGAGATGCGATGCAGGAGTGGGCACGTGGTCATGATCAAGCTGCCAGTCACTTGTTTCCGTAGCTTCAGACTTCTAAATCATCCAAATAGTTTCCACAGAGGAATGTTGAAGCTTAATGCAAAATTTGATGCTGACTTGTTGCTCTACTCACTCAGTCGTTTTGAATGCGACAGCCACACAGTACACATGCTCACTCAAGGGCATCTACCGCCCCCACTGACTAGTTCAGTGAAGCCATCATTGTTCACGCATGCACCTTCCAGTCCACTCTCCTCGGCTGCCAGGTTACATCGATGTCATGCAAACTATTCTCCTTACATTAACGATGGCTGGACTTTTTCCAGACAGACCTGGTATACCTTATTTAACTGAATTTTTTATTTCTAGGTATACCCCTTGCAGATCTTGGGGGAAGTGTGTTCTAGATAACAACAAAGCAAGTGATGAAACATCACAAGGTGGGAACGGACTCAGAATGGCCTAAGACAGTGATTTTCAACCAGTGTGCTCCCAGAATTTTTAAAACATGCAGTACCTATTTAGTCAGGGGCATTAACCTCTTTTCCCTTAGATTGTCAATTAAAAAATGACAACAGCCAAGATGACAATAGCCATCTGGTGGTGACGAATCAAATTTATACCTATTTTTTGTCGGGTTGGCAAACATATAAAGTTTTCGGTGTGCTGCAGAATTTCAGTCATTAGTTTATGTGCCATGAAATGAAAAAGATGGAAAATTGCTGCCGAAGGCACCAAAGAAAAATTTTAACAGTTTAGTTGATCATTTCAAAAGAAAAAAAAAAAAGCCCAGCTTTTAGATTTCTTAAATTTTGAAATTTGTCTTTTGTCTATTTTTTTATTCCTGTCTGACCTTGTTATTTCCTGTCTTTTATTTATCTTGGGTTTGTTTTTTTTCACCTTCTCTGCAAAATCGAGGACCAAGACTACTGGTTTTAGACCTCCGTTCTCTTCTAATACAATAACAAAACTCTGTTTCCTTCGGGGCATGGTTTTAGCTGCGTTGTGTTGTGGTATTATCATTCTGCTAGAAATATTTCTAATTACTTTTGTTTTTTTTAAGTTCATGGCTTAGTTAGAATGTATTAATTTAAAAATATTTGAAGTTTTCCTCGATAGCTTATTTCAATCAACTTATAATTTAGTTCCACTGAGGTCTGAGAGTATATTCTTTTTATTTTAATCTTTCAGTCTGTAGAAATGCATGGGCATGTTTTTACTGACTCAGTAAATGCTCTGTCTTGGCTTTGCACCACACATGATTGAGAAGAGTCTGTGTTTTGCTGTCAATGGATGTAATCTATGTGTAACAATTAGGAGACTGATAGTGTTGAACAAATGATTTCTTTTGTTTCATTGTTTAAACAATTGCTCAGAGAAGAGTGTTAAAATCTCTTCCTCTGTTGTGGACTTGTTTAGTCCACCCTTTAAAATGATCGGTTTTGCTTCATATATTTTTGGACTCTATTATTAGGCACGCAGGGATTGGGCATTGTTATGTCTTCCTGCTGAATTGTTCCTTTTGTCATTAGGAGAAGTACATTCTGCCCTGGAAAAAGCCACATCAAGGGTGTAGATTCAGGGAAGGGTAAGGAATTGAGACCAGGAATGCTACTACTCTGAACTAGATTCATAAAATATTTCAGTATCATACCTACTTCTTGGTTTGGCTGAGGTGAATCAGGCTACTGACAGAAATTGTTTTATTCTTTTATTTAATGTGGTTATTGGATATCTATTATGTGTCAGATAATGGGCTAAGTGATGTGGATACATCAGTGAACTTTCACAAAGTACTTGCCTTTGAAGAACTTAACACCTCTCACCATTTATTTATCAATTATATAACAATTACTTAGTACTATGTAAAATCATCTCTTGATATTTTATATATTCATATATGTATATATTTATACATATATATTTTCATATGATAAAACACACATATATACAACCACTAACACATATATTTTGCTGAATTTATTGCTCATTCATTTTTCTCTTCTTTTTTTACAGTGAATTCTGATTCACATGTCTGATTAGAGTCCTTTGGATATTTTTTCTTAAATATGTGTTGTGGATGATATATTCTTAAGTATTAGTAGATGGTACAGACCATGCTAGTCAGCCTGAGACTAGGGTAAACTTAGATAAATCATAGGTTGACTGAGTTCATTGAATGCCTTAGGGAACTTAGGGTTTCCTAATTTACGTCTCATCTCCAGGCTTTTAAAACCAGCCATACTCATTAAAATGACTGCTCTGGGTCCTGCATAAAAGCATGTGGAGACTGTACCCCAAATGCCTAACCGTTAAGGAGGCTTCTGATGGAACATCCAGTGGAGAAGAAAACTAAGGCCCAAAAAGGGCCGATGGCTAGAGCAAAACATATAGCATGATAGTGATGAATGGGGTTTAGAAATCCAGCTCATTGAGGATCCGTGCAATGCTCTTTCCTCTGACATTTGAGACATATTTTGGGATCTATTCATTCTATAAAACTTGCTGATGTGAGATTTAACTTGTTGTTCTAAACATTACTTTTCGTTTTTCCCCCATGATGTTTCTCAGGTTGGATCTATGTCTTTCAACCTGGTCAAAACAATTTATCTGAAATCGGTTTTGATTGACAGATGAACTTTTAGCTCCTCTAAAAATGTTCAATTATATGTTTCATCAAAGCTGGCTTTATCTGCTGTAATGATAGATAAATCTAGCTTCAAAAGCTGTGGACGCATCCCTAAGGCAGTGTTTCAACTAGAAAATGATCTCTTGGTTTTCAGCTTGATATCACTGTTAAGGTTCTACATTCCTATTCAGAGTCTGAATTCAGGACAATTTAAATTTTTATGCAATTAAAATTCCACTTCATTATCAATGTCAAAGGAAGACAGAATATACTTTCTAAGAATGTATTATCCACAAATCAATTTCTTGCCACTGCCAAATGTATAAAATAAGAATGGTTTTTTTTAAAAGACTGGACATGCTGTAGGTAGGGCTTGCTTCCCCTGGGCATCTGACAACCCTTCACTGGCGAAGTGTTGTGAGGGTTAAAAGGGTGGCAGTCTCTGAAATAGCTAGTCTAGGACGAGAGAGAGACTGCAAAAAGCAATCCTCTTCCATTGCCTTCCCCACTTACCTAAAAACCTTCACTATTTATTCACTGCTACCTCTAACGCTTTCAGATTGAAAAATATTCCATATAATGTGATTTAACAGATACCTGAACAAGGAATGCCACTGGCTAATTCTGTGTCTGTTTCTGGCTATCTCTAGCCTGGGATAAAAATCACTGGGATAGGTGAAGTAGATGTTATCAGGGTACTGCATTGCTGTGATACTTCATAATCATCCACTTGACAAATTTTCATTTAATTCTTACCACGAACCAGGCTCTGTGTGAGCTAGCTCCTGGAGACACACAGAGCTCATATGCTAGATAATGGGGATTACTAGTGAGTTGACCTTGAAGGATATTAATTGTACCACATGCATCCACTGTCTCTTTTATGTATGTATCTATGTACATATTTCTTTATTTTTTATTTCAAACACCTGCTGCACTCATAACTTAGCAGTAGGGTTTTCACAACCAAAATTCAGTCCAGCCTGAGACTTTATGTGGCCTCACGCTGCTATGTGGCCAGAGTCTTGAGAGGTGTGTGTGAGGACCGCCTCCAACTGTCCTGCCCCACCCCATAACACAGGCTGCCTTTCTATAACAGCTTTAAGGGTTACCTTGAAGGAAATAGCATTACCAAAGGTCCCCCAAACACGTGTTCCCTATTCAGGTCTACAGTAGTAAGAATGAGAATGAGATTGCCTTCTGGAGCCCTCTGGGAGAGCCCTTACCATTGGCAACACAGGTCCCTGCTCTGAAGCTAAGGAAGACCTGGAATGTATGCCTCCATGGGCCATGCTATGTGGGCGGCGCGGAGCAGGGCTTCTGTCCTTCCTGCCTGCCTGCTCAGCATTCCCATGGGCAGTGTGAATCCAACTCCCCCTACAGAACATCTCCCCAGACTACAGTCTTTGCGCCAGGCTTACTGAATCATGCAGCTCTCTTTCTGAGATGAGTCCTGATGGATGAACAATTGTGTAAATTATCCAGGAGAGACCGCCATCAGTTCCTGGATCTCTTCTTCCCTCCCATGCGTGCAGGTCAGCATTGCAGACGTATACAAAGAGCATACACATGGGATTGGGTGAGCTCAAAACTTAGCATACAGCTTTTGTTTTCTGTTATTTCTTATTCATTCAGCTTTTCCAAAGTACTTTAATCAATTTTAAGAAAAAGAAGGGGGAAAGAGAGGAGAGAAAGGGGAGGGAGTGGAAGAGAGGAAGAAAAGAAAGCAGGAGTGTGTGTTAGACTTTTCAGACCATCTCCACATCTTTCGGTATCCGAGGTTGAATTCTAAGTATTTCAAACAACCCCAGGAGGCTCCATGTCTGCCTGAACCCCTGGCTTCAGTTTTTACATGAATGGATATGAATGGATGAGTGGGTTTCCTGGGACGAATGTTGATGTTGCTGTTGTTGGTTTGGATGAATGGATGGTTAGGTAGATGGATGGATAGATAGATAGGCAGATACATGAATAGATAGATAGATAGAAGACAGGTAGATATGATAGTAGTCTCCTGGAGGGGACACCTTCAGTGTATGGGTGGGCAACGACACTGCTGTGTTATCAGTGACATGAAGGAGAGCTCTGCCTCACTTCTTTACAACCGTCTCTCACTGACATTCTTCAGAATCCTCCTCTGGAAGGGGCAAAGTTTACCATGCTCTCCTTGCAACAGGGTAACAACAAAGCCACCACAGGAGAAGTCTTTTGTAGGAGAAAAACTGCATTTTACATGCGTTAAGTAAGCATCTTAATTTATATTTGTTACAATGACCCTGCAAGGACATTTTTTATCATTTCCACCTCATAGATGAAGAAAGTAATGCTGAGACAGGTCAGTTTCACCACCCAGATCTACAATACAAACACATGTCTGTCTTATTCCAACATGGTCTTTTTTATTCAATTTCATATCTTGTTCTCATTGATAGCTCAGGAACCTGCAAGTTTTTTGGAGAGAGAAAAAACACGTGTTATTTAGTATACTTTCTTTACTTGACCTACTTGTTTAAAAAGTTTCTTCTGATCATTCAGACACCTAAATTTGTGGACTATGGAAATGTCAAACTGAGTTAGCTCAATTATACTGCTTGATTCCAACAAAATCAGCTTCCCTTCTCAGATTAGGCAGAAAAGAAATGAGAAAGAAGTTAAAGAAACAAAGGTAAGCTGCTGAAACTAGCCACATCCAGGCCTTTTCTCTCCTCTCCCTTGCATATAGAAAAAAAGAACCCTTTGCAAAATACATGAAGTCCCTCTTTTTGTGAGATGTGTGCGTGCTCAGGAAGCTTGAGTCCAACTTTCACTGTTTCCACTGCCCTGTGGCTGCCAGGGCCCCCTGTCCCTCCTTCTCCTGACCTCCAGCAGGGAGGCCTTGGAAGCTCCACTCTCCCAGCCCAACTCCCCATCTGCATCTGTCTGTGTGCCCAGCACCGCTGGGCTCCAGAAACCAGGCTTATTTCCAGTCATCTTCAACCCGCTCAGTCCTCATAAGGGCAGCTGGGACACCAGAGCTTTCCGGGGAATTTCCCAGCCGCCAGCTCAGATACTGTATCCTTTTTTGCTGAGCTAAAATGATTAAAGGTTGGCAAAGATAAATTAGCCACCAATCCGGAAGGATTGCCTGTCTCATCCAAACATTTGCCCAACGCTGATTCCAAGTAGCGTTCAACTGTGTTTCTAACTAGCTAACAGATGTGGGCATTTCAGAGAGAGTAAAACTGGGACAGCGTGAGTTTTCTCTCTAAAAGATATTTTGGAACAACAGTGTAGAAAATGTCATTCTTCTTGGACAATCGACTTGAGAGAAAATCACACATGTTTCTTTTTTTCCTTTTCCTAGGTTCATCTCCCAAGGCTAGATGATTCTCTCTAGCTTGTAGTTAGGTACAAATAGCAAGGGAGGCACCCTGTTCTGCCACTTCTAGCATGTGGTTTTGGGAAAAGGCATCTGTTTCTGATCTGAGGTCTATTATCTAGTGCTGACCACCCACAGCTACAGAGTCCGGCTCTGGGAGGAGCTGAGGAGCACAATCTGCCTGCATGAAGCTTGGGCTCATATTTGTTTGTCGACCTTGCCAGCATATGGCAGGAACCTACTATTTACTGAGAACCTATTCCTTTCTGGCTGGCACATCACACTATTATCTCATTTAATTTTCACATCAAGTTGTAAAGAGAATAGTAACAATAATAACAATAAAAATTACACACTAACATTTGTTGAGCACTTAATATGGGCTGGAAATTGTGCTTAAGTTTTATATGTGTTTTCCTTTTATGTTTAATTCCTCTGATATTAGGTGCAGAATTTGCTCCTTTATCATAAAATGTCAGTGAGATAAGTAAGTTCTGGAGAGCAAATGCACAGCCTGGAGACTATAATTAGTGGTAGTGTATTATGTACTTGAAATTTGCTCAGAGAGTAGATCTTAAGTATTCTCACCACTGAAAAGAGGAGGGGGGAGGATCAGGTGATGAATATGTATAAAAGTGTTAATTGGCTTGATTGTGGCAATTATTTCACAATGTATATGCATATCAATGCGTCATGTTGTACACCTTAAGTAGATACAGAACTTTTCTAATTGACTTTATTTTTAGAGCAGTTTAAAGTTCACAGAAAAATCCAGAGGGGGGCACAGAGGTTTTCTATGCTCTCCCTGCCCCCATGGCTGCTTCGCCTCTGCCATGGTCTATTCTCTACTGTGCTCACTCTGCCCACCCAGTGGTACCTTTGTTACAACTGAGGAGCCTCCACTGACACATCATAATCACCCAAGGTCTTTTGTTTACATTGAGGTTCGCTCTTGTTTGTACATTCTGTGGGTTTGGGCAAATGTACGATGACATGTACCACAATTATTGCATCATACAGAATACTCATTCTCTGAACATTCTCTGTGCTCCAACTGTTCCTCTCTCCTTCCCCTGCCACCCCCACCCCTCAACCCTTGCAAACCACTAATCTCTATACTGTCTCCATCGTTTTTCTTTTTCCAGAATGTCACATGGTTGGAGTCATTCACATGTAGCATTTTCACCTTGGCACCTTTTGCTTGGTAATATGCACTTAAGGTTTCCCCATGGTTTTTCATGGCTTCATAGCTCTTTTTTTTTAGTGCTGAATAATAATACTCCAGTGTCTGGATGCGCCACCGTTTATTCATCTGCTCACCTAATGAAAGATGCCTTGATTGTTCCCAAGTGTTGGCAGTTACGGATAAAGATGTTGTCGACATTTATGTGCAGATTTTCCTGTGGACATGTTTTTGATTTATTTGGGTAAATACCACAGTGCATGATTTCTGGATAATATGCTGAGGATATGTTTAATTTTGTAAGAAACTACCAGTCCTCCAAAGTGACTATAAATATATGCAATTTTTATTTGTCAGTTATACTTCATTAAAGCTGGAAATAGCATATACATTTTATCACACAATACAATCTATGACATAGTGTCGATAATACCTATGAAGAAAGTGGAACTCAGAGAATTGATTTCCAAGTGTACTCAGCTAGTAAGTGGAGGAGCAGGGGTCAAACCTAACTTTCAGTGAAGCAGAGAGGAAGAAGAAGGCTGACTTCAGAGGCAGGTGGGTGGAAGTTGGACCCCTGCTCCGCTGACCTCCAGTGTCAGCTGCTTGGCAAGTTGCTTAACTTCACTAAAGTTCAGGTGCATCATCAGAGGGGGATGAACACTGCAACTAACCACCGGGATTAGAGATCAGGTAGGTGTGAGTGCCTGTCACTTGGTAGCCACTCAATAAAGAGGCCTTATTAGCCTTTCTGTGATGATCCTTTGGGGACAGGGCAGGAAGATTCTTTTTCAGTATCATCTGTCCCATCTCGAGACTGGTCTAAGGTCTAGGCTTGAAGTGGCCATTTAGGTTGGATATTTAATGGATCTAGTGATAGGAAATTGAGCAGAAGGAAATGAAAGAACACACAGAGCTTGCAGTTCCCCCCTTGGTGGGTAGTTAAGTCTGTTATTTTAACAGCATGATAAGGTGCCTCTGGGCCTGAGGGTTTGGGTGCTCACTTAGGTCCTGCCCTTTTGGTCATGATACTTAGCCCAAATTTGGATTTCTTATTTTCTAATCTTTTGTATGCCATAGAAGTGTAGATGGTTAGAACATTCTTGAGGTTAAATGTGGAAGAAAAGTGTTCACGATGTCGAATTTTGAAGAGTGGAACTTGTAGAAAGAAAAGCCTTCAGAGAGAATCGTGGTAGATCTGCGAGATATAAACTTCGGGTGCAGTGGGCCATCTGGTGTGGAACACAAGGCTCTCTTTATTTGTATATTGTATCCTGACATGATTTCTTTGAGGGAAGAAATGATGTGGCACATTCTTCTACTTCATTGCTCACTATTCGGGAAGAAATAATTAAACTGAATACTCTTTATCACTTGGAGAGGAAGCTGTTTATATTAATATTTTAAGTTCAGATTTGGTGGATCTAAACCACTGCCACGGACAGGAAAAGGACTGGAGTTTGGCTGGATTGTTTGCTGTACTTGTGGTCACATGGCTGGTGAAAGCTGAGGCACAAGTCACTGCATTTTAGACTTCAAGTCCAAAGAACACTGATTATCTTCTGGGTGGAAATATGTTCTTTGTTCGTTATGAAATATATTTAAATTGATTAAAATAGAGTTCAATTGAAAAATTATAATGCAGTGGGAAAAATTTTTAAAGACTCTATTATGTCATTGAAAGATAACTAATAACAAAAATAAACTCATTGCATGCCAATGTAAATAACACATTCTCTATGAAAAATAACTCTATTTCCAAAACAACGTATTTAGTGCCTTTTTTTTCCCACTGCTCACCCCTACCCCATCCCCTGGTAGGAAGATTTAAGGCCAAGGACAAAAGCATTTACTTTTTCTGGGTGTTGTTTTTGCATTCGAAGCATGTTTCCACAGGTCCGGACGTTTTGGGTCATGCTGTCTTTTTTTTCCTGTGGGACCTCTGAAGCGAAGATCTATTATCTTCTGCCATTTCACGAGGAAAAATAGATCAGTCTGATTTTTTTAGCCTTATGCATCACTTTGGAAATTTTCCGTCTTATTCTAGAGATTCAGTAGCTTTCTCAAAATTTGGCATTGAGAATTTTACATCAGAATTTCCTAGAATAAGATGTGCCCATTCATTTCTCAGAGTCAAAAACCTCAATGTGAGTTTTTTTTAGTTCTATTTGTTATTTTATTTATGTATGTTGTGGATCTTCTTTAATCTTAATTTCCATTTTTGTCTAATTTTTGTAAAGCTCTTGTTGCATGTCAGGCATTGGGATAAATTCTATATATTTACTGTCTCTTAGGCTGTGTGTAGAACCAATATCAGAGATAGATTTGTCACGACTCTCACTTTATAGATGAAGATCTTAAGACACAAGAGGGTAACGTGACATGTTCAAGGGCACTTGGCTGAGAAGCAGCAGATATGTGATCTGAACTGATCACAGTCTGACTTACATCCATGTAGCTCGATGTACTATATCATCTGCCTCTTGTTATCTTTACCATTTTTTTGTTATTGTCTTCAGCTTGTACCCTTTCTTCTTGATTGATGTGATGTGGCTTTATTTTAAATGTGTTGTTCTAATGTGGCTTTCATCTCTATATTTGTTTTATTTTTCTGTTCAGTTTCTTGAAGTACACCACCAAAAAAAAAAAAACCACAAAAAATACTACCTATGTTTCTCTTACTTTATTCTTCGATTTTTTCCTCAGTTAAGTGATTTCCTTTTTAATAACTACGAGACCACATAAAACACTTTGCACGACCTCTACTTTTTGTTTAATTCCTCTCGATGTATAGTAGCTGTCTTGTCTTCATTTCCTTTACTTTGTTCATTTCCTGCATTATTTTCATGCACGAGCTTTGTGCTGTAACTTGTCAGGTTGTTTCTTACTTTAAGTGGCATTTCCATTTGGGTCAATTCATTTTTGAAGAATGCTGTGGGGAGTGAAATGGAGACAATCTGTAATTTTAATTTATGCTTATAACTTTAATATTTTTTCAGGACATATGCATTTATTATGCTTGGGAATACACCTGGAGTTCACCCTTTGGTTGCTGTTTACAATGAGACCCTGAAGTTCCAGGCTGTCTATAGAGACCCAAACTACTTGTCTTTAGATGACAAATTCTTTGTACTGGGCGGATCAGCCACGTGCACCTGTCCCATTGTCTCTGTGGGTGTCTGGAATCAGAAGCCTGCAAGTCCATCCTACAGGTGACAATGCTGACTGTGGCATGAATGGGGTCCATAGAAAGAAGTCATGAAAACATATCAAAGTCCACCAGCCGCCTGTGGTGACGTTAAAAATTGCCATCTGGAATGCATAAACAGGTGATTGTTGGAAGGGGAGATAACGGTGGAGGAGGTCAGAGAAATAGGGATTAATACCAGTGCCATCTTTCTGAACCCTGTGGCTAGAAGTGAGTTAGCTACGAGAAATGAGGATGCTAATAGAAGCAAGAAAATATTTGCATGTTCACCTTTCACCTTAGTTTTAGTAAATCCACAAGTCTGCAATGGGGGGCACATTTTGCTGTGGTAGAAATAAGATGTCTAAAAAAGGTCTACCCCAGAGTATGAAATATTGAGGGCTTCTTTTGGGACAGGCTCCCTTATCTAGGCCAAATCTAAAAGATTCTATGGTCTTGTGTGTAGGAAGCGACTCTATTGTTCCATCTGAATGTTCACGTTCCCAACAACAGACTATTCATTCACGATACTAAGAGAATGAAAAAGAGACAGCTGGCGCCCATGTTTCTGATGAGGATAAAAGGCAGAGGGGTCCATGGTACTCATAGGTTATTACGTGTTTGCGTTGTTAGAGGGTCCTGCAGTCACTGCACATTTAGAAACTATTAAATGAAAAGATTGTTACCTTGGAGTCCCAGTGGTCTGTCCCTGCAGCTACTGTACCATCAAATGTGGCCCTACCAGCTGCTTGTCAGGAACCATAAAAGGAAAAAGGCACACAGTAGACCCTCTTTATGACTTTTCAATGACAATTCAGGGTGTTTCACTTACTGGGTGACATTTTTCATTCAAACATGTACATATTTGCAGGTAACACCCTATGAGTCTGTCTCAGTTTTACTCTAGATTCCCAATAAATGCAATCTTAAATGTAGTATTTCAGAGGGCATCTTCTTATGAAAAGTCCTCCAGGGTAAAAGGCACTAAAATTCCTTTGTTCCTTGATTTTTGTTTTCCTTGCTGCGTTAAGTCCTTAGTTTATATTGAGAGCCTGTTTTTTTTTTATAGCACATAATTAGCATGTTTAAAATACTTTGCACCTTTTCAGCGACACCAGATTAAAGCACGTAAGCAAATACAGGTTCAGGAGCACAGGTGCTTTTCTGATTCAATTAGCGCTGCTTTATTGTAAACTCTTCCTGGATGTGCAGTCCCCTTCTTAATTCAAAGGAAGAAAATAAACAGTCATTGGGCTATTAGAGGAGCCTACGGAGGGCTCATTAATGGGGTTCTAATTGGGTTCTTTCGCGGATCTGTCACTCAGGATGGAGGAGAAGCTGACGCCAGTGGTAAATGACTGCACAGGGGCCTGGAGCCGAGCGGCCGAGCGCACTTCAGAGCCACGCCAGCCACGAAATGAGTCAAGGACAAATGAAATGCACTTTTAATATGGGCGCGCGGTGGGGGGTAAACTAGAACAAAGCCTTAGGAAGCTGGTGTTTGGAACGACTGATATCGTTAGACTCTTGTGAGCGTCCCCTTTGCTTCATTATTGGGAAAAGCGATTATTTAAATGCACTGTGCTCTGGGGGGATGCCTGCCCATCACATGGACCCCCCAGAAGGTCAGGGTTTGTGTCCCCCCATGCAGCTGGCTGCGCCTTGATTGTTCTGTTAC
Source organism: Macrotus californicus (assembly GCA_007922815.1). Lineage (NCBI taxonomy): Eukaryota > Metazoa > Chordata > Mammalia > Chiroptera > Phyllostomidae > Macrotus > Macrotus californicus. Next base: position 2,614 of record VMDR010015522.1, on the reverse strand, counting down.
CCCATCCCCATGTCACTGGACATTCCTGGCAGCAGGGTCCGCCTCTCCAATAGCTACCTTGCACAAATTCAGCCCAAAGGAAGTAAAAGGGTAATGTGGATAGAATCCATACTGCTTAAGAGCATATTATGTACTATACACTGTGCTTTGAACTTGAGGTGTACCATTTTACCTAATCCTTACCACAGGGCTGGCTATCCATATACTATTTTTAAAATTTTGTAGTTGAATTAATAAAAGCATACAGAGGTTAAGTTCAATTCCCAAGATTATAGACCCTGACAAGTTGAAGTCAGGATTCAAATCTAGGGCTACTTGGCTCTTAAAAACATAGGGTTTAATATTAAATAATGACCAACGAAGTCATCTTTATTTCAGATTTAGTTAATGGCTTCTAGACATCCACTCTCATAATATTTACTATCTAGGCATGCATAACTAGAGCTTACAATTCATAAAAATGATTGATAAATCCAATTGACTATTTTACATACAAGGAACCTCAAGTAAGCCCTGAGTGATTTTAAAATATCAGGCTGAGCTGGATGATCAAAGTTGTAAGTACACACACACACACACACAATTACTATTATTAAAGTGAAATCCACAAGTTATTTTTTTCTGGTAATTGAAACATGAGTATTTGGTACTACAAATATTTAGGGGTATGATACAATTACTTTTTGTTATTTTTTATTTTTTAATTTCAGTTGATACTCAATATTATATCAGCTTCAGATGCAAGCATAGTGGCCCACATTGGCAGTCACAGACGTGTTATGGGGACGTGAAGAACAGCAAATGGGAGTACAGTCAATAGTGTTTTAATCACTGTGTATGGAGTCAGGAGGGCACTAGACTCATCAAGGGGGACATTTTGTAAGTTACATAAATGTCTCGCTACTGTGAGGCCTACAAGCTCTTATTACCAGTTCGTTATCAGAACATACATTATATGAACCAGGTATAGTTGGCGTATATTACCAGCCAGCCTCCTTTCTTTGTGAGTTTAGTGTGGGAGTGTGGAAAGATAAGGCAAAGATTTCCTTGTAAGTGCTTAAATTCTTTCCAATGCTTGAACAAGCTACTTATTGAAATTTTAAAGGACATCTTCTAAGTCTGAAAGAATTTAATTGAAAAAGCTTACAGTAAGGTGGGAATGCATTATACTTCACTTAATAGGATATTCCCCTCTGTTTATCTACTTTGTAAAGCAGTAGTTAAGAAACCACGCCAAGCATCACCAAGCCAGAAATGTAGTGCTTGCATGGCAGGAAAGGTCTGCTTGGGAACTACTAAAATTACACTGTAGTGATATTTCCCACTCTTACAAACCAACAATTCTCTGCCTCAGGGCACATCCAGAGAGGAACTTCCCAGTTTGGGAGAAACCGCTGTCTGCAAATGACTGCTAAATATTATTCTAAAAATGAATGCTATTAGCCATGTGGTCTAGTGAAGAAGCCTCCTGAATATAGATTTCCTGCAAGAAAAAGAGATGCATGTTTAGCCTGGTCCTGGAAGGTGGAATGATTTGTTGTCTAGCAAAATGCAACGATCAGATTGCCTGTAATTCTGAAGTCAGGCTGCAGGCTCCTCTTTTCTTTCCTCTTTTCATAATGAACAAGCAGAAATGTTATAGCACGGTCTTGAAACAGGAAATAAATGTGCCAGAAGCTAAGAGATCTGGGGGGAGGCTGAGCTCAGAGATTGATTGATTGATTGATTGATTGACTGTGTTTTTTTTCAGTCCGAGGGACTTTGGGGGCTTCGTGAGCCTTGTTTTTCTGTCTTTCATTTCCCCCCCTTCATCCCCCTTCTCTCTCGCATTTGGGTTTTACTTACCACTGGAGAATGGGGCCATGTATAATGCTGACGGGAAGCAGGATCTTGGGGATGATTCTGGGGTCTTTTCTAGGAGAGAGTATGATAAAGAGAACTTTCATATTTTTTATCGAGGTTGTATGTCTCAGTTACCTAGGACAGAAAAAGTGGTAAAAATAAGAAATAAGATACGTGTAACTGACTGGAACTTTCATGTGTCTTGTCTCCTGGGAACTTAGGTGGTTGAACTGTGTGCAGAAAGATGAGTAATAGCATCTAAAGTGACCTTTATGTCTGCTTCCAGCCTAGAGAGTGAGAGGCCCAGGAAAAGCCATCAGATCGCCCTACTATACAGTGTTCCATAGAAGTTTGGGACTCACACGTATAATTTTTCATTTTCCATGTTACATTTCAAGGAAATATAACCTCTTCAAACTTGTCAAAAGTGCTTTGGATCTGGGCTCTGTGGTATGGCATATAACCCAGCAGTCATAACTATACCCTGGGGTGAGTTTGACAATATGTCACCCATGTAATATCCTCAACCAAGCTATTAGTGAAGAAAGAGAAAATTGAACAGGACAGGCAAAGGACAGGCACCTATGCGATATAACCCATCTTTGTTCTTATTCAAAGTCACTGTTTTCGGCTAATTATTTTTTCTGAACTCTGGATTAATTTACCACGTTCTATTTGACAAATTTACAACTAATATATAGATAGGCATATAGTATATTATAATATTAAGAAACTGAGGCTTCTTTTTAGGAGCATGTCATTTTCCCACAAG